>APFE031458526.1:13242-133553 GCA_000404065.3 Pinus taeda | reverse complement strand
ATGTAAGGGAAAAATAATAACAATAGTGGGCTTCTATGGGGCACAATAATAACAATATGGGGGCTACATGGACAAAACAATATAATAAGGCGGTTGTAATAATAGCAATAAGGGGTTACACTAGTAGTATAGGGACCTAACAAAAAGGCCCAGTGGACCCCAAGAATATGAACAGTGTTTACATTATCCCATGCTCTTGTGGGAATCCCTACATTGATGAGACTAGTCACTCAATTAATCAAAGGATTTGTGAGCATGTTGCTGACATCAAGCATGGCAAGACCCGCTCCTCTACTTTAGCAGAGCAAACAGATAAATCTAAGCATCACATCTACATTAAGGAGGCCCAAGTCATTGCTAAGGTTAGTCATTTCAATTATGTAAATTGAGGGGGCGCTAGAAATTAAAAAAAGATCCAATAATCTGAATAGAGAAGATGGTTGGAATATTAGTAGAAGTTGGGTCCCTGTCCTGTCCTCCTAGTTTTTTAGGCTTCTCTTTGGGATTTATTTTAGTGTTTTTTTTATCTATGTAGGTATTGGAGTACTTTTCTATAAATTTGTTGTTGATATATTATTCATTATAGTTTATTATCATGATCCTTCGTGTTTTTATGTATTTTATCATCCTATTCGTTCTTAACTCCTTTTAGTATTTTTGTTATTTGTTTAATGAGCCTCGGCCCCATATTTTATTGTTGACCTTATATATATATATATATATATTATATATATATATATATATAATTTATATAGATAGTATACACATACACATACAACTATCATGACTTAAGTTATTTTGTTTTACTTTATTTTATTTTTCTTAATTCTTTTATTTACTTAATGTCTTATCTCATAGGTCTGAATGGTTCATGAGGCCACAATACTTGTAAGGTTTTCAAATGGGGTTAGAGCTAAGTGGGCTTGATTGTGGGGAAAACTCCATAGTTAAGTGTGCTTGAGCCAGAGGCGATCTGGGATGGGTGACCTCCCAGGAAGTCCTGGTTGCTGGGTGCAAGATCCGGAAGTGATGATTGACGCTATGTGCTTTATTTCACTAGTTTCAATCCCATTTCTTCACCCCTATGAGCATCACCTGATGCAATGAGTGCTAAGTGGACTATTCAAAAATCATGAGAAATTAGTTAGCTACGACTACCTCTCATGGAAATGGTCATAGACGAATGACTTACTTAACGCAATTGAATCCCAAAATGATATCTAATATAATGCACTACAAAAACCCCAATATTTAATTCAAAAGAGTGAAGGGAAATCTACTTGAATGGTTCATGAGGCACAATACTTGTTAAGGTTTTGCAAATGGGGTAGCAAGCTAAGTGGGCGTGATTGTGGGGAAAACTCAATAGTTAACTGCGCTTGAGCTAGAGGTGATCTTGGATGGGTGACCTCCCGGGAAGACCTGGTTGTCGGGTGCAAGCCCTAGAAGTGATGATTGATGCTATGTGATTCATTTCACTAGTTTCAATCCCATTTCTTCACCCCAGTGAGCATCACCCAATGCAATGAGTGCTAAGTAAACTATTCAAAAATCATGAGAAATCAATCAGTTACGACTACCTCTCATGGAATGGTCATAGATGAATGACTTACTTAACGCAGTTGAATCCCAAAATAATGCAATGACTGCTAAGTGGACTATTCAAAAATCATAAGAAATTAGTTAGTTATGACTACCTCTCATGGAAATGGTCATAGATGAATAACCTGCTTAACAGAGTTGAATCCCAAAATGATATCTAATATAATGCATTGCGAAAAACCCAATACCTTAATTTATTTATTATAAAAATATTATAACATATTAGACATAGAGTGTTTAAAAAATCTTAACTAAATTAACAATTAAACCATTAAATAACTTACCGGTAGATGATATTTTTAAATAACTCTTAATTCAATACCATCTATACTATATAATTTAAATTTTCATTACCTATAAAGAAAAGTTCAGTACAATGAAATAACTATATATCTTTTTAATCAGTAAAATAAATTCAATATCATATATCATTAAAATAAAAAAACTATCTTAATCTATATAAAATTATAAGACATGTTATCATATAATTTCTCTGCACAAAAAAAATTTACTCTCTCAAACTATCTATTTGTGAAGCATAATCCGCTAACATATATATATAATATATATATATATATATATTCAATCAACCCAACACTTTCGCGGTACTGACTTACAAAATTATATACAATCTTAATAAATAATTGTTATAACATTTTTTTTACAAAGAAACATCTTCACTCAAATGATATATTCAGCTAAAACGCTTTTAATTAATAAATAGGTACACTGCATCAACCCAACACTTCCACTTGAAATTTTATTAACTTAGTGATTTAAGACATATAAAGAATTAAAAACTCAAGCAAATTTATCCACAACATAACGTAATAAAAATGACTTATTCACAACTCAACAGAGTAAAAGAGAATAAAAATGGTAGCAATACAATAAAATTTTGGGTTATAATTCTAATACATGAAATATATTTATACGAAATTGCTCCACTATTTTATCCTTTTGACATCTCACACTTACACCTTCAACTAAACTAAAGAATTCTACCCATGTATATTCAAAGATACATGATTGAACACATTAATTCATGTTGAGCTTACACATGTTGCAAAATACATATTTTCTTGAGATTGCACATGTTGTAGAATACAAATACATTTACACTTCACCAGGAGTTGTAGAAAAATAATTTGTAAAACTGAGTAACTGTTTGTTTTTCACGCCCACCCAAAATTTCTCCACTATTTTCTCCTCTTACACCTTCAACTAAACTAAATAATTCTACCCATGTATATTCAAAGATACATAAATTAATGTGATTTAACACATTAATTCATTACCATCACAGTACTAAGACACAATATGGGTGCTTGTACAAAATATATTTTATTAAGCATGTACGTTTTTACCACCCCTCCATTAAATTCACAGTCCATTCTTAATTATCTGATGTGTTGCTGAATAGGGAATTTGTACTCCCGAGGAGAACTTCATTTAAGCCATTTCCTTTAGAACTTCATTTAAGTCGTGTCCTTCAAGATGCAAACAAAATCCATAACATGCAAATAATCTACTTGGTTGATTTAGACCTGTACCACAGTTATGGTTGTTGTTAGTTTTTTTAAGACTGTGGTTGGGATTAATTTTCCAGCACTTCCCCTTAATCACAACTGCCACCATTGAGAATTATCAAACAATATTTGAGATAAATAAATTTGAGAATTCTCAAACAATATTTGAGATAAATAAAAAATTTAAGTTACAAGGGCTTTGTGAAGATGTCAAAAAAGTGTTCATGCCATGTGCATTGTTGCAACACAATTTCACCATTGTTAATAAATTCTCTAATAAAATGATATTTAGTGACAATGTGCTTGGTCCTCTTATGAAAACATAATTCTTTGATAATGCAATTGCAGAACTATTATCGTAGAAAATAGTTGTTCTTCCCTCTTGTTCATGGCATAAATACCTAAACCTTCTTCTCATCCAAACTGTTTGACACACAACTGCTATTGTGGCGACATATTCAACATCTATTATTGAAAATGACCCTATCAATTGTTTCTTGGAGCCCCATGAAATAGATCCTAAACCCAGATGAAAAGGAGCCCTGTGAAATAGCTCCTGAACCCAAATGAAAAAAATATCTTGATATGATATTTCTATCATCTACACTTATTTCCCACTCAGTGTTAGTGTAACCAATCAACCTAAAATCATTTGTAGCAATGTACAAAATACCATACTCATTTGTACCATTGACATACCTTAAAATACTTTTGGCTACTTGCCAATGCATCTAGTTGGGTGTCTCCATGAACCTTGACACAAGGCTTACTGTATACATTATATCAAGCCTAGTTGCTCTTAGATACATCAAGCTACCCACCATACCTTTTTATATTGTCAGGTTGACATTATCATTGTAACCTTCTTTAGTCAACTTCAACCCCATGCTAGTTGGAATTGGTGCGGGCATGTTTTTCTGCATATTAAACCTATCCAAAATGCCTTTAACATACTTTTATTAGGAAATAAAAATACCATTTTCTGTCATTTCAAACTCACTCTTCATGACTTCTTTGAAATGAGCGATGAGGAAATCATCACTCCTTGTAAAAACAAAATCATCTACATATAAGAAACCAATAAGAAGCTTACCATCACTCTCTTTGATGTGCAAAGTAGGCTCACTGTCAAATTTGTCGAAGCCATTTTCCATCAAGTAAGAATCTATCCTATTATACCATGCATGTGATGCTTGCTTCAACCTATAAAGAGATTTTGCTCCACCTATACACCTTCTCTTCCTGGCCTTCTACCTCATAACCAAGTTGTTGCGCAACATATACTTCCTCTTTCAGCACTCCTTTCATGAACATTGATTTTACATTCATTTGATACACTTTCCATTTATGTGGCACGAAAATTGACAACAGTATAAACACTGTCTCCATCCTAACCACTGGCACAAAGGTCTCCACATAATCTCTTCCATGCTTCTTCTTGTATCCTTTGACAACTAGCCTTTCTTTATGCCTTTCAATCATTCCTTCAATGTTTCTCTTAGTCTTATAGACCCACTTCACTCCAATGACTTATTCTCCTTATGGAAGGTCCACAAACTCCCATGTGTCATTCTTTTCAATTTCTTATATTTCTTCATCCATTGCCACAACCCATTTTATTTCTTTTACTGAATCCTCAAAATGGATTGGATCATCTACATCATAAAATAATGCAAATAAAGAATTTAGAAGTTTGTTACTATCAAATTCATTTTTCTCATAAATTTCACTAAAATTTATGATTTTTTTCTTCTTATTCTTGTGAAAGATGGGCTTGACATGACACTTGATGTTGTGCTTGAGGTAGATGACGTTGCAGGTATTTATGATGTGCTTGCAGTAGTACTCTCTTGACTACACGAAATTATCTTATTATTTGTTGATGGTGTTACTTGTTGATTCCTTTGTTGCGCTTGAATAGGAGTAGAATGAGTCACCATTGAGGAATTGGTTGTTGCAACCAATGCTTCTTTATCTTCATGTGGAATACATGCTTCAAATCAATTTTCTTCTCTAAACTTCCATCTTGTGCTTCTTCTTCTATAAACTACACATTTCTGTTGATTATGACATTTTTTATTAATGGATTGTAGACCTTGTATGCCTTGGATTCATCACTATATCAAAAAAAATATTCTTTTATCATTCTTGCTTTCCAACTTTATCCTTAAATTTTCCAAGAAATTTGCATAAGCCACACATCCAAACACTCTGATATGAGTGGAACTATGCTTTCTTCCACTCCATGCCTCTTTAGGAACCATGTTCTTGACACTTTTTGTTGGACAACTATTAATGACATATGCTATGAAAGTGACATCCTTAGCCCAATAATCATTTGGCAAATGTTTTTCCTTAAACATACTCCTTTCTATTTCCACAATGGTCATATTTTTCCTTTCTATGACACCATTTTGCTAAGGCGTATACCTTGTTGTAAGTTTCTTATGAATTCCATGCTCCCTGCAAAAATGTAAGAATCCATTTGAGATGTATTCGCCACCTTTTTCAATCCTCAAGACTTTTATATAATGTCCACTTTGCTTCTTAACAATACCCTTGTATTGGCGAAAGCACAACACTTCACTTTTATGTATTAGAAAGTAGACCCATGTGTTCCTTGTATAATCATATATGAAAGTCTGAAAATAATAGTTTCCACCAATTGATGGTTTATGCATTGGTCCACATAAGTCTAAATAGACATATCCAAGGGTGTATTTGACCTTATTGACATTCCTGTTGGAAATGTGTCTCTATGTTTTTTGCCCAAGATGCATCCTTCACATAGGTTATCCGGTTTTTTAATAAGTGAAATTCCCTTGCAACAAATTCAAACCTCCAAAATTGAGATGAGCAAATCTCAAAGGCTATAACCAATTTTCATCTTTAACCTCTGCCTGAAAGTCTATCTGTGTGATACCGGCCACTTTTCTTCCAGCGTCTTGTGAATTCATTAACAATTGTGCTTGGGTACCTTCTTAATCTGAATTTGATTTATCTTTAAGGGAAACATTCAATTGCTTGTCATCTGAACTTTTACAATTAACTGTTTTCTTGGATACTTATCCATAATTGTGCACTCTCCATTCTTAAAAAAGAAATCGTAGCCATTTTGCATGAGTTTCCAAATGCTTATAAGGTTATGTTTCAAACCAGGGAAGAAATAAACATCTGAAATGTACCTATTCTCACCCTTCTTTGTTATAATGTTGACTCTTCCCTTTCCCATGAAAAAGACTTTTTTATTCCCTAATGTGAGTTCATATTTCACACTTTCATCTAGATTAAAAAACATTTCTATGTTCCTTGTCTTGTGGTTGTTGCACCCTGAAACCATAAATCCCTTTGATTTTCTTGTGCTACATTACAAGCTAAAAACATGCTACCTTAGTTTTAATTTTCTTCTGTGAAATTTCCACTTCGTTTGTTACTTATATCATGTTTCTTCTTTCTACATTCATTTGTATAATGACTATCCTTTTTACAATAATGAAATTGAACTTGACATTTATCATACCTCTTACCTTGTGCTTGATTTTGGATTGGGCCTTAGACTTGGATTTTAATTGTTTCCCCCCTTCCACCTGAGCTTTAAGGGCTTCCTCTTGCAGCTCTATGTCGGATTCTTCCTCTTCCTCTATCATTTGATCTTCCCCTTCCTCTACCTTGACCAAATGAAACTTATGCCTTGAATGCATGCGCCAATGAAGAAATTGTTGTTTTATTCAGTCTATGTTCATAAGAAATGAGTGATGCATGAAACTCATCCATTGAAAACTGAGAGATCCTTTGTCTCTTCTATGACCACAACAATGGCATCAAATCTTGTTGGCAGGCTTGTCAAGATTTTCTCAACTATTCTCCTTTTCTCAAGTGTTCAATTACTTGTGTAAAAAATGAGTCTACATTACCATACTCTTTCATAGAGATTGTCTCGAAATATCTCCTTAGTATTTGGAGCTTTAATGTTGTCTTCACTTTTTCCATGCATTGGTAGGGTGTCTAGAGGGTATCCTACACTTGCTTGGACTTTGTTGCCACTGAAATTCTTGGGAAAATACTTTCATGAACTTCTTGAAAAATGTAGGAGAGAGATTTTGAATCTTTCTTCTTGTTGTCCCTAGACAAATCACTTTCAGCTTTTCAGCTTGTGACAAGGCAATGTATATTGTTGCATCTGAGAGTTCTTGGAACACATTCTCCACCAAATCCAAATATCTTCAGAATAAAACAAAATCTTATTGTAGTAGCCCAATAATCATAATTTTTGCCATTAAATTGAGGTATCTGAAGATTAGTCAAGCTTGTTCCTGATGCTTCCATTGTTGACCAAACAAAACATCTTCCTTCCCGGTAAATACAAATCTGCTTTCAAAGCAACCTTTAACTCCGAGTAAAAACACTTGATCTTATAAAATTTCACTCAATGACTGAACACAACAAGATATCAAATTACAAATGACTTCCACAACTATGAAAAAGCTAAAAACTTAAGCAAATTTACACAAATACCATATTATAGAGAAGAAGAAAAAAACTCGATAAAAAATTAAATTAATCTATAATATATAATTATGATACCATGAAATACATTCATATAGAAATTACTTCTACTTCATTAAATAAAATAAAAATTCTTATTACCATTTACTCTTCACCACTTACTTTTCACCCCAAGTTGTGGAAAATGTAACAGACAGTATTAAGAGGCCATATTGATATGGCCCTTGTCCAAAATATATTTTTGTGAGCCTGCCCATGTTGCGGAATACAAATAACAAAGTAGTGAGAGACAATATGGGCCCTTGTACAAAATATATTTTTATGAACCTGCACATGTTGCAGAATACAAATGTGCAATACAAATAACATTTGCGGAATAAATGTTTCACTATACGTTTACTGCCGCAAAAATCTACTTGTTTAATTTATAACAACTATATCACAATACAAATAACATTTGCAGAATAAATGTTTGACTATAAGTTTACTACTGCAAAAATCTACTTCGTTAATTTACAACAAGTGTATCACAAGTATGATTGTGTCAGTTAAAGCGGACTAAATGTTTGACTATACGTTTACTACTGCAAAAATCTACTTCGTTAATTTACAACAAGTGGATCACAAGTATGATTGTGTCAGTTAAAGGTGGTAGTTGGGATTAATTTTCCAACACAATTAAGAACCGTCTGTTAGCAATTGCCAACGCATTTTTGAGCATGAGATTGCAATTAAGAACCGCGTGTTGACAATTGACAAATAACATTGGAATATCAGCCAGGGATTTCTGGTTTTAATTATCAATCTATTTATGCTGTGAGTTCTAATCTCATTTTTCCAAGAAAACCTAGAATCTGCGGTGTGTAACATCCAAAATATCAAACTAAATGTAACTCGGCCATGTCGAAATCAATTGATTGAACATAATCAAGCCTGGCCATGTAGAAATCGAAAAACACATAACAAAAACTAAATCAAGATAATAAATTACAGTGTATGCGCTTCGACAACTATGTTTTTCAAACTTGACAAGGTAAGTTTTAATATTAAACCTAAAACTTATATCGTCTGCAAAACTTGCTGGATCCTACAGCTCTCCTTTTCCAGCTACTCATGTTTTTTCAAGGCCCTCCGATCCATCATCTCGAACCATGGGCTTTGAAACATTCATGAGAATCACGGCTCTCTGTGTACTAGGTTAAGTCAAGATCAGTTAACAATCAAATGAGCACAATACCAAGATCATATCACAAGCTCGATGAAAACGAGAACGCCCATGTAAGATATTCATACATTTTGCTATAATTTCTAACAAAGATCAAGTTAACAAAATAAAAAAATTCGCCTATAAACATGATCTGAAGATGAACATCAAGATCAATAAATCGTTAGACTTGCTGTACGTAAACTTCCTGTCTTTGAAGAGTTGAAGACTGTGCAACAAGCTATGCAAAAGAATCTGACTGCGCTATTGTCAATGTGCGCCTCCACTATAAAAGCTAGCACTGGTTTGGAAAATTGGGGAAAGTAATTTAATTGCATTTCCAGGTTTTCCAGCTCGCAGTAAAAATCGAATGAACCTGCTACGCTTCATTGAATCTCATTTGAATATAGGAAAATGAACGATTCATTTGAATCTCATTTGAACATAGACAAATGAATAAGAAACCGAAATTGAAATGTGTAATGCAAAGGCGTCACTGAGTAGAACGTGTAGGGGAGGAAATGACGAATCAAAGCATAGGGAAAGTTTATATATGCTATTTTTGTGTACAGTAGAGTGTTTTTAATATTTAAAGTTTATATATGCTATTTCTGTGTACAGTGGAGTGTTTTTAATATTTTGTATCGCATTTGGGAATTCTATATTTGTTACTAATGTGCATACTTAGTATTTAAATGCTTTGAAAATGAAAAATATTTGAAACTCTTTTAATTTCATTCACCATCTTGTATAAAATTCTATATACATAGAAAACCTTGAAACAAAACTTTATTCAAAAGAAATATGTTCAAATAAGTATAACGCTTAACCCTAGTCATGAAACAACCAGCCTTAAACCAGAAGAAATATTTGATAACGGCAACAAGATGAACACACTTTTAAACCACAAGAAAAGATCCTTCTCATCGACAGCAGACAACATCAGGCAATGAACCCAATCTTAAACGAGAAGAAATCATTGTCATGGACGGTGTTGACTCTTCAAAATTTTCATCTCTGTGGGAGTAACATTTGTCAGCTCGTCCAAAATGAGAAATTATCGTTTCCGGTATTTCGGGTTTGCGCTATTGCTAGGCCGTTATTTTGCTATGCCGATCACAACATCCTGCGCCCTAGAAAAAATAAATGAATGATAGTATATTAATATAAGAAATCAAATTTGGAAATAATGTGAAGAGGATAGTGTAGATTTATATACCCTTTTCTGTTCTTTCTTTTCCTTTCGTTATTTTCTTGTAAACTTCGATGAGGTTCGCAGTATTTACTATTGTTGGCACGGAGCTTAGAACACCGCCAACCCCTGTTGTCGGCCGCAGTGCAGCGCAATTCATCACCGATCACATCATGTTGCGCCCTGCAGAAAAAATAGCGGTAACATTAATATAAAAAGTCAAATCTGGAAATACTGTGAAGAGGAAAGTGCAGATTTATATACCCTTCTATTTGTTTCTTTCTTTCTTGGTAATGGTTCCTTTGTTTCTGGTAATTTGCATGTAAGGCGTCGCGATGATGTTCGCAGTATCTACTGCCGTTGGTACGGAGGTTAGAACACCGCCAACCCTTGCTGTCGGACTTGGTGCAGCGCAATTTATCTTGCGGCCTGCAGAAAAATTGACGGTTATATTAATGTAAGAACTCGTATTTGGAAATAATGTGGAGGAAAGTGCAGATTTACCTACCCTTCTTTTTGGTTCTTTCTTTCATGTTGGTGGTGATGCTTTTTGCAGTATGTACTATTGTTCACACGGTGTTTAGGACAACGCCATTCCTTGTTCTCTGTCGACCGGGTGCAGCGCAATTCATCTGGCAAGTCGCATTCAGCTTTCTGCTTCCTCGTCATGATGATAATAACGGAAACCGAGGTTTCTTTTTTATATGTAGAGTTACAAGCAGATGCCCAGTGCCTTCAATTATCTTACTAATCAAAACGTCTGTAGTCGAGAGGCAAAAATATGAGGATATGCTTTGTGTTTGGAGTCTTTGGACTATTTATAACCAAATGTGGAATTTGCACAATATGAGGATATGCTTTGTGTTTGGAGTCTTTGGACTATTTATAACCAAATGTGGAATTTGCACAATATGAGGATATGCTTTGTGTTTGGAGTCTTTGGACTATTTATAACCAAATGTGGAATTTGCACATTGTAAAGATATCCTGACTCTGTAGTAAGCCCTTTATTACGTTTGATAGGTGGTCATATTTCGGAGGTGGGCAAACATGACTTCTCGAGGTGAATTTAGTAAAATTACATTTTCAAGAAAAAAAATTTACTTCTTATGTGGATGATTATTTTACTCAACAAATAATACAAGCATGAATTACAAGCTTAACTAATCAAATAATAATAAAATTATTTTTCTTTCTTTTCACATAGAATACAAAATGATATAATTACAAAGATGTCAAATCTCTACATTTTGCAAGTCTGCCTCTAAAGTAGGGAGATATTCATAATCCATAATTCATACAAGGATACTCTCAAATTGAAATATTCTCATAAGAAGAGTATATTGATAAGCCATTTTCAAGCATCAACATCATAGCCAACATTGTCAAATTGCAATATACTTATGCCTTCTAACAAACTCTAACTATCCACTAGAGTACAACTCAATGCTAGGAGGCATGCATTTGGGCACCACCACAACAACCTCTCGAGGCACATACCCCATCCAAATGTTCACGAGGTATGTTCTTATAGGACTATTCATATCTTTAATAATATCAGTTGACTTCAACCACTCTTATCTTTGATACCTTGTCCAATCCTCAAAGAGTATCGGTCCATGGGACTACTTCCCATATTGGATTCCAAATCTCCAAGGAGTATCGGTCTCAGATGCTTATCTAATCCTCCATTCCTCCTACCAAGTTCCTTCAATAGACTTACGACTATTAGTCCTGGTCTAGTCCATGACACATGGAGAATATGGTGACCCTCATCGCTCCCTCTCAAATAGGGAGGAAATCCTCTCTCTGTCTCAAATCGGGAGACATAATCATAAGCCTTAGCTTGTCTCTAACTTCATCAATACATCAACCACATTTTCGTCCATGGATATATAGTTATAGCTATAGGATCATTTCTCACATTACATTATACCTGGGCTTCACGGTCGAACATTTTGCAGAGCCAAATTCTTTCTCACACTATTTTCATGACACAGTTCTTATTCTCAAAGCATAATCACATCATATCAAACTTCAACCTTCCTAGATATTAACAATATTCATGCAACTTTGTCATCAAATGGTTTATCTTTCATCTTCAAGGAGCCACACTTCCTCATAGCTCCTACCACATGGCTTATGTTCTTCATAACAAAGTTCCAGGTCATATTATTCAATAAGTGATATTATCTTTCGAAATATCAATTCTACCCTTATGCTCTTCTAATCCATCAACAACGTTATCATATAATCTATGTGTTCCATGACCAAACCACATAGTTGTAGTTCCAACAAATTATTTTTATTGTTATCCTTTGAACCTCTGCATCTGCTTCGACAATATGTATCTCGAGTGAACCAAACTATATCTCAAACAAATAAAAAATATGAGAGTTACAAAATCAAAATGGCCTAAAGTGAAGGGTTGGGATTCTTTATCTCAAATTTTGTGACTTGCTCCTTCCATGGTCAACATACCTTTGAATGATCTATCTAAAATTGCAATATAATTTTCCTTCACATTTCCACATTAGTTTTTATGTATCCATATCAACATTGATCAATGTATTTTAGTATCAAACGAAACAACATCATATTGAATTTCCATGACCTTGTGTCTAGGACAAAATCTTAAAATATCTAACGTTTCCAAGCCAACAATCTCAACGATACTACTTTGCATAGAAAAACATAAATAGCACTAAATCACACATGAACAAAATGTAGACAATTTTTTACAATTTTCAACCTAACTTCGTTATATTATGTTGGCATTATGATACATATGTTGTACTTGATGGCAACCCACTCATCTTAGATGATAAATTGTAGTGCAGCAAAGTTCACGCAAAAGTTCACGCACTTTCATGCAGAGAAAAGCGCACGCACATGGGAAATCTTATGGTTGGTTCATGGTATTTAGTCCTTGGTATTTGAACCTATGGTTTTGGGCCATGCTATCTCGTCATAAGTGTTGATCCCAATTATTGGGTCCATGGTATTTAATTGTTATGGTTTTTGGTCTGTGGTATTGTGAAAGGCCTAAGGTTATAAAAGAGGAAGGAGATCATTTGACAAGGCATCTTCTGAATTATTGAATATCTGATAAAGTGCTAGATCTGGAATACTGTGATTCGGTTATGGTGCAGATTTGGATCTGAATGAAGAAGGAACCTAAGCGCAAGGAGAAGGATAAGTTCTATTGATGGGTCAAAATCTTAAGGCTAGAATAGTGGTATCTCTATATGATTTTGATCTGTGATATGTGGTGCACGCTTGATCTTTAAATATAATAATCTAGGTTAAATAATATCTGAATGTTTTAAAGAATGAATTTATAGATCTGTACTCAGGTTTAGTGAAGTGAAGGCGCATATACATGTTTTTCTTGTAAGGGAAAGTCGCGTATACGTAGGTTGGTATTGACACAGAAGCATATGCACACAGGTTTCTGAATAGTGAAGTAGCATACATCTCTTGATTTATGTTCTAGCTGCTTCTGTTTATTGCTACAGTGTTCTGGGTTCAGAAGTGGGGTGTGATTATTGTTATTATGATCTCGGTATAGTCATCAGAGAAGTGTTTATTTTGATTCAGTTTTGATTGGTGAAAAGGTGATTGGTTGATGTAGAAATTCTTGATGTTTGATTGATGTTATTTGTGGATCCAGTCTGAAAATTTATGAAACATGGTCGCTGGAAGGAAGAGAAGGTTGTAGTCTTCTACAAGTAGCAGCATGCATACTAGTATCTCAACTAGTACAAGAACTAAGGGGGTTGTAGCTCCCTTCCAAGAGAAGCTGGAAAATGAGAGAGGTTTGTAGCTCTCTGCAAGTAGCAGCCTACGTACTGGTAAAGGATTGCACCAGTATAGAATCATTGTAAAAATAAGTTTCTAATTGAAAAGATAGAGACATATTGCAGCAGGTGGTTTTCACCCACCTTGGGTTTCCACCTTATATCTTGTGTTCTTGTGTGTGATTGTCTTTTGCTCTATTTTTCTATTCTTGGTTACCGTTTATATGATCCTGATGCACAGATTAATGTTCAACATTTGTAGAATATTTTAAATTATAATTCTGTATGGTATACGCGGGTTTCCTTATCTATAGTTGCATATATACTCGGTTTTCTCTAACTGAAGTAGCATATATGTTATGGGTTTGAAAAATAACATAATTGACTAGATAATACTGATTCACCCCCCCTCTCAGTATTATTTTCAACAATTGGTATCAGAGCGGGTCCTTCAGAAGAAGCTTGATCGCTTGAAGGAAGATCTATCATCATGAGCAACTACGAGAGAGAAGCATCAATCAGGCCACCAATTTTTTATGGGATCAAATTCTTCTATTGGAAGGTAAGAGTTACAGCCTATCTTCAATATCTTGGTACAGAAGTCTGGGATATCGTAGATACAAGGTACACTTTTCCATCAGCAACTCCTACAGATCCGGCTGAGAAGAAGCAGTTTGAAACTAATGCAAAGGCTGTTAATACTCTATTAGGATGTCTATCTCAATCAAAATTCGTCAAGGTTATGCAGTATAAAACTGCAAAAGAAATATGGGACAAGATCGTTCTAAGTTATGAAGGAGATGAACAGGTAAAAAGAGAAAAACTTCAAACCCTCAGAATTCAATATGAAAATCTCAGAATGTACAATGATGAAAGTGTGGCTAACTATTTCCTACACACAGATGAGATTGTTAATTGTATGAAAAATTTGGGTGAAGAAATAAAGGAGGTTGTTGTGGTTGAAAAGGTTGTGAGATCTTTGTCTTCTAAGTTTGAATCAAAAGTTTATGCAATAGAAGAAAAGGAGAATCTACAGAAAATTACCATGTTGCAACTACACGGAATTCTAACTGCTTATGAAATGAGGAAAGGGGGACCATCAGACAGAAGAGAAGCCACATTCAAGGCCTCAGGAAAAGGAGATTCTTATGACTCAGGACATATGTCAGAAGAAGAGGAAGAATCAAATTTTGTCAAGAACCTACAACAGGGTGCTGGAAGATTCAGAGGTAAGTTACCTTTCAAATGTTTTGCTTGTGGAAGAGTCAATCACTATGCTGCCAGGTGTCCTCATAAAGGTAAGCTTGACAAAGGTAAGGAACTTGTTAGATGGAACAAGAACAGAATGTAAATAAGAAAAGTTATTACACTCATGAAGACAGTGATGGATTTTCAAATAGTGATGAAGATGAACAAGGTAATAATTATAGACTTTTAATGGCTTTTGAAGATGATGATTTCATGGATGCTATAGATGAAGAAGGTCTTTATGAAGGGATTTCTAAACTCAAAATTTGTTTAGAAGAGAAAAATATGATTATTGATACTCTGCAATTACAATTGGCTGAAAGTGAAAAACATCATGAAAATTTAGAATGTGAAATAGTGGGACTTAGAAAAAAGATTGAGAAAACTAAAGCTCTTAATCTTAGATTTGTTAAAGGATCTGAAGGTACAACATTCTCCACTAATAAATACAGGTTTGGGATATAATGAAGAAGCATCTAAAGAATAGAAGCCATCCACCTCCAAAAGTTATATTGATGTAGCAAGGAGGAGTGAACAAATTGGCAATCAACAGCAAAGGCACAATGCTGCTCACCAGGTAAATCAGGGACATTTTTCTTCAAGAATGAACAGAGATCACCAAGTAAATCAGGGGCAATGTACTTCAAGGATAAACAGAAGCTACAACAAACCACAGGTAAATCATTTTGCCTCAACAATGAATGTCAACGAAAACTACAATCGTTCGGTCCGCAAGGTTGATAATTGCAGGAATTTCTTCGATGGCCAATGTTTCTCTTGTCACAACTTTTGACACAAAGCAACTCAGTGTGTTGCCTACAAAACTATCATGACCGGAGAAACTCAGAAATAGAGGACTATGACTGGGATCATGAAAAGGACCTACAATAACGTTTTTTCTCTTGAAAATGAAATAGAATGTTCTATTTGTAATAAATTTGGTCATGAAGATTCTAAATGCAGGAGCAGGTTTCGGTAGGAAACTCAGAAGGAGCAAGCCTCAAATATCAAAACATGGAGAATGAAAGAACCACAACCAGAAAGATGTGGTATAGCCTTATATGCAGAAGGGCAGGAAAATCAATGGTACATCGAAAGTGGATGTTCAAAACATATGATAGGTGATAAAGAAAAACTTCAGTCATATAGTGCCTTGGAGAAGGAGAAGGTCTCATTTGGAAATGACACCACTGCGCTCATAAAAGGTAAAGGTTCTGTTCTTTTAAAAGAAAAGGTCAAAGCAGGAAATGTTGTGTATGTTGATGTCTTAAAGCATAATTTATTGAGTGTCAGTCAGATGTGCGATCAAGGAACAGAGGTAATATTTCGATAAAATGGATGTAGTGTTCATGATCTTGATACAGGAGAAACAATGATCAAAGGCATAAGAACTCCAAATAATTTATACATATTCAAAGAAGGACAAAAACAATGCTATCTGAGCAAGAATGATTAATACTGGCTATGGCACCGGAGGTTGGGGAATCTAAGCTTCTCACAGATAAGGAAAGCAAGCAAATACTAGGCAGTTTGTGGTCTTCGAGACATCAGAATTCTGGATAATACAATATGCAAATCATGTCAGTTCGGTAAGCAAACCAGAACTAACTTCCCTGAGAAGGAAGGATCAGCTAGCAAGCCACTTGAGCTTGTTCATACTGATGTATGTGGTCCATCTAGGAAAAGGTCGCCTCGGGGAGAAGAATACTTTATATTATTCATTGACAACTATTCAAGGATCGTTTGGATAGGACTGATGAAGCACAAAGATGAAGCCTTCGAAATAATTCAAATTCTTTAAAGCTTTGGTTGAAAACGAATCAGATCACAAAATTAAATGCCTCAGGTCTGATAGAGGTGGGGAGTTTACCTCAAATGAATTTTTCGATTTTTGTGAACAACATGGAATAAGAAGAAAATTCTCTACAGCCAAGACTCCTCAACAAAATGGATTAGTTGAAAGAATGAACATAGCAATTCAACAAATGGCTCGTGCTATGCTTGATGAGTTTGGAACTCCTGCCACATTCTTGGGTGAAGCTGCATTTGCTGCAGTTGTTATTCTCAACAAACAAATGTCCGGGCGAATAGCACTCAAACCCCTCATGAGCTCTAGTATGGTGAGACTCCTTCGGTAAAATATTTCAAAATTTTTGGGAGCAAATGCTATATCAAAAATATTGATGAACATCTTGGCAGGTTTGAACCTAGAGCAGATGAAGGCATTCTCGTTGGTTACTCTCCCCACAACAAAGCATACAAGTGTTATAATAAAAGGCTTGGAAAAATTGTTGAAAGTATTGATGTAGTGGTTGATGAAGAAGCAAACACTCCTAGGCAGGTAAGATCTGAAGATTTTGAAGATTATGAGGACTATATATCAACATCAAATCAGATTCATGATGAATAATAAAACTATCAAGAAGAAACCCATGAGGAACCTGAAGAACAAATAAGGATAGAAGAAAAGAATCCATCCAGGTACGTTAAGAAGAATCATCCAGAATCTCAAATTTTCGGGAAAAAAGAGGCAGGAATACAAACAAGAAGAACAATTGCAGAAGCTTCAAGCTATTTGGCATTACTTTCCTCCACTAAACCACAAAATGTAAGAGAGGCATGCAAAGATGAATGCTGGGTCAAGGCAATGGATGAAGAACGTGAGCAAATCGAAAAGAATAACACATGGGAGTTGGTTCCTAGACCAAAAGATAAGAATGTCATAGGGACAAAATGGATCTTCAAAAACAAGTTGAATGAAAATGCACAAGTGATTAGAAACAAGGCCATAATTTTTTGTAAAGGGTATGCTCAACAAGAAGGAATAGAATTTGAAGAAACTTTTGCTCCCATTGCTAGACTTGAGGCCATCAAAATGTTCCTTGCTCTCTCTAGCTTTCAGAAGTTCAAAGTATTTCAAATGGACGTGAAATCAGCCTTTCTGAATGGAGACTTAGAAGAAGAAGTGTACATTGAGAAGCCAGATGGATTCATCCTTGGTAACGATCCAAATCTTGTATGCAGACTAAAGAAGGTTCTCTATGGTCTCAAACAGGCTCCAAGGGCTTGGCACTATCATATGGACAAATACCTTCATCAACAAGGTTTTTCAAAAGGATTAGCAGATAGCAATCTTTATATAAAAATTCAAAATAACAAATTGCTAATACTTGTTGTGTATGTAGATGATATCATCTTTGGTAGCAATGAAGAAACTATGAGTCAAAACTTTGCCTTGGTGATGCAGAAGGAATTCGAAATGTCTTTTCTTGGAGAACTGACATATTTTCTTGGTTTACAAATCCAACAAAATAAAGATGGTATCTTTTTATCTCAAACCAAGTATCTCAAGCAGATCTTGAAGAAGTATGGCATGGAAGATTCGAAACCAGTATGTACTCCTATGGTCACAGGATGCAGTCTCATTGCAAATGATGAATCAGCAGCAGTGCATCAACCAACCTATAGATACATGATTGGAAGTCTGCTCTATTTAATAGGTACCTAACCAGACATCATGCATGCAGTAGGAATGGTTGGAAGATTTCAGGCAAATCCTAAGGAAACTCATCTTCAGGCAGTAAAGATAATTTTCAAGTATCTTCAAGGAACTCAAAATTATGGCCTATGGTATCCTAGAGATGCAGATCTCACTCTTCATGCTTATACAGATGCAGATTGGGCTGGAAGCATGGATGACAGAAAAAGAATTAGTGGTGGTGCATTCTTTATGGGTTCCAGATTAGTATCTTGGTTCAGCAAGAAACATAGTTCTATTGCCTTATCTACAGTTGAAGCAGAATATGTGGCTGCTACATCTTATTGCACCCAACTCCTTTGGATGATGCAAACCTTGCAGGATTATCAAATCACTTGTACTCCACCTATCTTCATCTTATTTGATAACACGAGTGCAATCAGCATTTCAAAGAATCCAGTCATGCATTCAAAGACCAAGCACATACCTATCAAATATCATTTTCTTTCGAGAACAAGTGCTGGAACACAAAAAGTCAAGTTGGAGTATGTTCCCTCTAAGGAACAAGTTGCTGATATACTCACCAAACCACTGCCTAGGGAAACATTTGAATACCTCAAATAGAAGCTGGGAGTAGTTGATGTTTCAACCTGCTATTGAAACTTGTCTGTTTCAGAGAAAAGTTGGTGTACGCGAGTTGGATGAGGAGGATCCATGTACATACGCTGGTTTGTGCAGGTACAGTCACGTATATGGAGGTTTGAAGGATATCAACAGAGACAGAATATGATAGTATGATAGGGGTCTGTTAGAGACCATCTGGCACAGGTTCAGGGGGAGTAGATAATATTCTAGTGATGCATTATTGGCATTACCTTAGAAGCTTTCGGTTCAAGTTCACAATTGTTGTTGGTTTCGGTGGAACTCTTGCAGAGGAAGCACAGAAAGAGAACATGGTTGCTGATCTGAATAATGATTGAGAGATGCTACGGATAGTAGTTATTGATGACTTTCATAGTCTTGCTCAAGATATTTCGTCTCTATGTCATGTATATCTTCTTTTCATCAAGGTCATGTAATGGCCTATTTTGGTTTCCCCACTATGCCTGGGATGAATGATGTAATGTAATTGGTTGTCATATGTAAATTATTGAAGTATCTCCACTTGGTTGGATGGATGATCCCCACTTGGTTGGGTGATGGATGTATGCATAGAGTCTTTTGTGATAGGAAGGTCAGTTATGATGTATAAGTCATGGTTCTTTTTAAAGAACGTCTTTTTGCAGATCTTGCCTACAATCAGGGGGAGCATGTTCAGCACAGCAGAGCAGAGATTTCAGCATGTACTCAGGGGGAGCACAACCCTTTGCCCTTGATGACAAAGGGGGAGAATGATCTTGAGGATCTTGGGGTTGCCATCAAGTCCAAAGGGGGATATTGTTGGCATTCTGGCATAGGTTTGGCAGTTTTGGTGCTATGACATAGGTGTTGTCCTTGATCGCAACTCACTCTGGTGACAGATAACAGTTCAGGCACTCAGAAAGAAGAAAAAGACATATACGCAGGTTCACTTCGACGAAGTCGCATATACACGTGGGTTGGACTTTCCCATGGTGTGTATGTGTATACATGCACTCTCATGCAAGGAAAAGCATGTACATGTGGGAAAACTTGTTTCTAGTCCATGGTATTTAGTCCTTGGTATTTGAACCTATAGTTTTGGGCCATGGTATCTCATCATAAGTATTGATCCCAAGTATTGGGTCCATGGTATTGAATTGTTATGGTTTTGGACCTTGGTATTGTGGAAGGTCTAAGGCTATAAAAGAGGAAGGAGATCATTTGGCAAGGGATGATCTGAATGATTAAATATCTGAAAAAGTGCTAGATCTGGAATACAGTGATTGGGTTATGGTGCAGATCTGGGTCTGAAGGAAGAAGGAACCTGAGTGCAAGGAGAAGGATAAGTTCTTTTTATGGGTCAAAATCTTAAGGCTTGAATGATAGTATCTTTGTATGATTTTGATCTGATCTATGTTGCGCTTGCTTGATCTATAAATCTGATAGTCTGGGTAATCTAAGATCTGAACATTTGAAGGGGTAAATTATCTTTATAGATCTGTACGCAGGTTCAGTGAAGTGAAGGAGCATATACACGCAGTTTCTGTAAGTCAGAAGTGCGTATATGCAGGTTGATCCTAGCACAGGTGCATATACACGCAGTTTCTGGAAGTTGGAAGTGCGTATACGGAGGTTGATTTTAATACAGAAGCATATGCACACAAGTTTCTGAATATTGAAGTAGCGTACATCTCATAATTTATGTTCTAGCTGCTTTTGTTGATTATTGCAGTGATCTGGGTTTAGAATTTGAGGTGTGATTACAGTTACTGTGATCTGGGTACATTTGACTGAGAAGTGTTTATTTTGATTCAGTCTTCACTGGTGAAATGGTGATTGGTTGATGAAGAAATTCTTGATGTTTGATTGATGTTATTTGTGGATCCAATCTGAAAATTTATGAAACGTGGTCCCTGGAAGAAAGAGAAGGTTGTAGCCTTCTGCAGGTAGCAGCCTGCATACTAGTATCTCGACTAGTACAAGAACTAGGGGGGTGTAGCTCCCTTCCAAGAGAAGCGAGAAAAAGAGAGAGATTGTAGCTCTCTGCAGGTAGCAGCCTGCGTACTGGTAAAGGACTGCACCAGTGCAGAATCATTGTAAAAAGAAGTTTCTAATTAAAAGAAGATAGAGGCGAATTGCAGCAGGTGGTTTTCACCCACATTGGGTATCCACCTTATATCTTGTGTTCTTATGTGTGGTTGTCTTCTGATCTGTTTTATTGTTCTTGGGAACTGTTTATATGATTCTGGTGCATAACTTAATGATCAACATCTGTAGAATAAAGTAAATTATAATTCTGCATAATATACACAGGTTTCCTTATCTGTAGTTGCATATATACGCGGGTTCATTTAACTGAAGTAGTGTATATGTTCTGGGTTTGAAAAAGTAAATAATTGACCAGATAATACTGATTCACCCCCCCTCTCAGTATTATTTCCAATAGGGACTATAATAACAGAGAGCAGACAATGATGATAAAGGAAGGTAGACAACAGGGATGAAAAGGGAGCAGAAGAACATGAAAAAAAGCTAAGCATAAAATGAAAGGCTTGGAGCCATCTGCAAGCAAACCATTGAGGAAAAGAGGAATAAAAACAGGATAGGAAAGTATGTAGAATCTAATCAAGGCCTACTATGTCAGAACCCTGGCTGCAGTAAAAGTAGTCATTTCTAAATGGGAAAGAGATTTAAATGCCAACATTGAGAATGAAGAAATTCAGGCAGCAGAATGGGAGCCTATAATTCAGGATCTAGGCCATACCCGACGTCACCAAATATTGTTTAGGCAGACCATCCAACAATATTGGGTTATGAAAATCATCTTGGCTAAAGCAATGAAAACTTACAAGGAAAGAGAAGAACCAAAAGAGAACAAACAAGTAGAACCAAGCCTAAAGGATCTCCAGAAGGAGATATAGTCTATTCAAATACAACAATATCATAACAATCTCTGCATGAAGAGAATTAAATAATAGCTCCAGACGTTGATGCAAAGTGAAGTACTTGGGTTGAGTGTGAAAGACCCGGCTGCAGTCGATTCCTCAGATGAATGAACCAGAAGTCTAGTTAGTCAAATTTTGTTATTATGTCGATTAGCATTCACTTTTTAAGTATGAAGCATATAGTAGATAAGGTAGCAAATGTAGCCTAGATGATCAGAATTAAACTGTTTAAATTTTGGACAGCTTTTGATGTAGATAGGTGGCCAATAGACCTAGTTTCCTGTGGGTAGGTTGAGGCCACCAGCAAAATTTTGAAAACCATTGACTATCTGTTTATGGAAAATTAATAGAAAAGGGAGTACTACCAAGCTTACACAAAAAAACAACATTTCATTTTTTAAAATATTATTTTTTAGTGACAATTATTTTATGCCTGTTGAAGTATTAATTAATGATATATAAATATATAAAAAGCCCTAACCTCAACATATTAATGTTATTAGTTTTCTTAAACTTTGCAAAAAAAAAAAAAAATCATTATAAAAAAAATTGCAAATAAAAACAAAAAACACATGTTTCGAAAACCCTTAAAAAACAAACATCTTAGGACGAAAAAAAGAAGATGAATAAGACAACTTGAATTTTTTTTAAATAATAATGAGTTATAAAAATAATTGAGCATACTTAGGACATAGGAAAATTTAAAGTGTCAAAATAAGCTCTCTAAAAAAAGGGGTTGATGTTGCATCAACACTTTTCAAAATTAGCATGAAAACCGTAACATTTAAAAAAAATTGTTCATACTTGATACATAAGAAATTTTAAAGTGTCAAAAATATGCTTAAAAAAGGTGTATTCTAAATTACCACTTTTCAAAATTGGATGAATTTTTGCTACCTAAAAATAATGGCCATTTGGTATAGTTCCCGCTTGATAGTTTACTTTGTTAAGGGTTTTTGGTTCGAGTGGGAGTAATGGCAGAAGATGGTAGGTTTAGAGTTGAAAAATTCAATAGCCAAAACTACCAGTTATGCATTAGAGAAATTTTTAAGTCTGAATAGGGTTTCCTAAGTAATATTATAAAATAATGGTGGAAATAATAAATAATATTAGATTACATAATCAAATTTTAGAGGGGAAAAAGAAAAAAACTATTTTTTCAACTCATATTTTCAACTTATCTCCCTATGATTTTACTCAAATTTCAAGCAGGAGCACTCATTGGATGAGAAATTTAATTCTTCATATAAGGAGTACCCATGTTACATAATTTTGATGGAACTTGCACAAAAAAATGAGAAATACATGAAAAAATGTAATTTCAATAACATTTTTCATTTTCTTCTCATTTTTCATGTAGCAGGGTCCATCAAAAGTATGAAACATAAGTACTCATTGGATGAACAATTAAATTCCAAATCCAACGAGTTCTCCCACTTGAAATTTGAGTAAAACCATAGGAAGATAAGTTGAAAATAAGAGTTGAAAAAATAGTTTTATTATTATTATTACTATTTTATAATTGTTTACTTTTTTACTCCAAAAATTGTGAATCATCCCCCATGATTGCCATCATCATCTTGAATTCTAATGGTTCTTACAAAGTTGATTTTGGTTGTACTTTTTTTTTAGTCCCATTTTTTACCTCAAATCTCTAATAGAAGATGAAAATGGAGGATTATTTGTATCAGAAAGATATTTACCTACCATTGAGCAGAAAAGAAAAGAAGCTGATAAGTATGATGGATGAAGAATGAGAGATTATCGATAGAAAAGCACTACAAACAATACTATTGTGCCTGGCAGCACCGGTGGCCTTCAACATTTTAAAGGACATGACAACATATGGTTTAATAAAGGCATTAGTCAACTTATATAAAAGAACCCTCAACCTCAGAAAAGGTATGTCTTATGAAGCACTTGTTTAATATGAAGATGTCAGAAGGTGTATCTATTGTTGATCATTTAAATGAATTTAACACGGTTACTAGTCAGTTAAGTTCTGTAAGGGTAAATTTTGAGGATGGAATTAGGGCTCTATTTTCTCTATGCTCATTACCAAAAGGTTGGAATGATTTAGTCATGGTTATCAATAATTTAGTCTCTGGATCTAGTACTTTAAAGTTTGATGATGTTGTTGGTGCCATCCTTAGTGAGGAAATGTGATAGAAGAGCTCAAGTGAGACAACATGTAATACTTTGACTACAAAGACTAGGGGAAGAAAACTAGAGAGATGAAAAATCCTAGGACATCACAATAAGTCAAGGAAAGACAAATCCAAATCTAGATTGGCGATAGTGTGTTGGAAATGCAGGAAGAAAGGACAACTGAAGAAAGACTATAAATATAGGAAGGGAAAAGAAGGAGATGGACATCAAGAGAACAATCAGGAAGCAGATGTAATAGGTGATGTGTTGCAATATTCTCTGATTATTTCATTAGAAATTATTATTGATTCCTGGGTGGTAAATTTAGGGGCTTCATTCCATGCCACACCTGATAAGAGACATTTTCATGACTATGTTCAAGGATATTTTGGATAGGTTCATCTGGGTGATGATACACCCTGTAAAATCATTATAATGGGTAAGGTTTTTATAAATCAACAAAATTACAACCAATGGCTATTAAAGGAGGTAAGGTATATTACATATCTAAAGAAAAATATAATTTGAATAGGGAAGCTAGGAGGTGAAAGTCGTGTAACTACATTTATAGACAAAACCTGGAAGGTCACTAAAGGAGCCCTGGTAATAGAAAAAGGAGAAAATGTTAGTACATTGTATTTATGCAATGATATTTCTAATTCTACTAATGCTTTAACCTACATATGAGAAGATATGACATTGTGGCAACATAGGCTTGGGCACATGAGTAAGAAGGGGATGTAGATTTTTCACTCAATTTTGTTTTTGTCAGGTTTGAAGCATGTTGATTTAGATTTCTGTGATAAATGTGCTTATGGAAAACAAAAGAGAGTTAGATTTTCTAGAGTTGGGAAAGAAAAGAAGTGTGAAAAATTAGAACTTGTGCATACATATGTATGGGGGCTTGTTCAGGTATCATCTCTCGATGGCTATTGCTATTATGTTACTTTTATTGGTGATGCAACTAGCAAAACCTGAATTTATTGTATTTGAAATAAATTTGATATATTTGATACTTTTAAGAAATTGAAAACTTTGGTTGAGAATGAGATAGGAAAGAAGTTGAAGTGTATCAAATCAGATAATGGAAGTGAATACTGCAACAAGGAGTTTGATAATTATTGTTTAGAGCATGAAATTCATAGAGAGAAGACAGTTCCAAGAACACCACAAGAAAATGGTGTGTCGGAAAGGATGAACATGAGTCACTATCATGGAGCATGCAAGGTGTATGAGATTGCATGCATGATCACCCCTACAATATTGGGTAGGTTCTGTAGATACTATTGTTTATATAATAAGTAGAGGGCTTTAAAGTTCCTAGGATAGTGGTATTCCAGAGGAGACATGGATATGTAAAAATGTAAACTACTCATTTCTAAAGGCTTTCAGTTGTGAAGCATTTTTCAACATTAATAAAGAAAATAGAACAAATCTTGAGGAAAATTAAAATAAGTGTACCTTCATTGGATATGGTGTTAGAATTTGGTTATCACCTATATGATTATGAAAACCATAAAATCACCAAGAGTAGAGATGTGGTATTCAATGAAAGAGTCTTGTACAAAGATCAGTTGTAGGGAAAGAAACATGAAAAATAAAACACATTATACACAATGGTTGATGATATCACATGAAAAGTAAAGTCAAAGGTGCTAGGAAATCATAATGATCAACAACAACAACAATAACAACAACAAGATGCACCTCAAACTCTTGCTAGTGTTGCTAAAAGGTATACCAGGTTAAGTAAACCCCATGAATGATATTCTTGTTCATTATATTATGTATTGCTGACTAATTCTGGTGAACCAAAAGAATATGAAGAAGCAATGCAGGTAGAAACTAGGAAGAAGTGGGTGCAAGCCATGAAAGAAGAGATCAACTCCTTAGTACGTAACCATACTTGGGACTTCGTCAGGTTGCTTGCAGGTAAAACAACATTGCAAAATAATTGGGTTTACAGGTTGAAGGAATAAAACTAAGGTGTAAGGCTAGACTTGTGGTGAAGCATTTTGCACAAAAGAAAGGTATAGAATTTGATGAAATATTTTCTCTGGTTGTTAAAATGACTTCAATCACAACTATTTTAATTCAAGTGGTAGTAGGAGATTTGAATCTTAAATAGTTAGATGTAAATACAACATTTCTCCATAGGGATTTGGAGGAAGAGATACATATGTGGCAGCCATAAGGGCATGAGGTCAGAGGGAAGGAGAAATTAGTGTGCAAGTTGAAGACGAGTTTGTATAGATTAAAATAGGCTCCAAGGAAGTGGTATCTAAAATTTGATAGGTTTATGTTTGAACAAGGTTATACTAGATGTCATTCTGACCACTGTTTTTAACTTAAGAAAAAAAATGATGGTAGCAATATTATATTTCTATTGTATGTGGATGATATGCTTGTTGTAGGGTCTAACATGCAAGAAATAAATGTGCTCAAAGGAAAATTAGCTAATTCGTTTGCAATGAAAGATTTGGGTGATGCAAAGTAAATCCTTAGTATGAGAATAACTAGAGAAAGGAAAAGTTATAAATTAGCATTATCTCAGAATGAGTACATAGAAAGGTTTTGGAAAGATTTAATATGCAGAATGAAAAACTAGTTACTACACCTTTGGCTATCCATTTCAAAATAAGTAAGGAGATGTGTCACATAACTAGGAAGAGTTGGATTATATGTCTAAATTTACATTTGCATCAATAGTTGGAAGATTAATGTATGCAATGGTGTGCACAAGGTCTGATATTGCACATGCAGTGGGATTTGTTAGTAGGTATATGAACAATACAGGAAAAGAGCACTGGATGGTAGTGAAGTGGATTCTCAAGTATTTGAGAGGTACCACTAAACAAGCATTATGTTTTAGAGGTTCAAAAACTATTCTATAGGGACATGTCGATGTAGATATGGCAGGTGATAGAGAAAACAAAAGGAGCACCACATGGTATGTGTTTATTGTAGGTGGAACAACTACCACTTGGGCTTCAAAAATGCAAAAACATTGTTGCACTTTAAAAAATGGATGTAAAGTATTTTTTTGCTACAAAGGCTAGTAAAGAAATGATTTGGTTGCAAAGGTTTTTGGATGAATTGAGAAATAAGAAGTAGATTTGAATATTACACAATGACAACCAGAGTGCCATTTATCTTACAAAGAACTCAACATTTCATTCCAAGAATAAACATACACTACTCAAGCACCATTTCATACGGTCGGTTTCGAAAGATGGATAGTTGAAGCTGGAAAACATACAGACTAGCCATAATCCGGCAGATATGTTAACATAGGTTGTAACTAGGGAGAAATTGGGGTTCTACTTAGTTTCAATTGGGCTTCAAGTATGATGTTGAATATGAGAAACAACTAGGTCCAAGTGGAAGAATTGTCCAGCAAGTGAAGAAACAATGGATATAATAAATCTATAAGTGGGAGATTGTTGGGTGGGGAGCTTGATTATCTTCCTAATTGTTTGGAGTTTTTTTTGTTTCAGTCATGGTTGAATCCTAGTCCATAACAAGGGGTTTTTTTTCCCTAGAAGGAAACCCTCGGTTTTATATGATGGAATTGTATTATGGTTGTGTATTATTTTATGTTTGAGAAGAAGAGAGTATAATGTGTGAGAGCAAAGAGGAATTTACAAAGAATTTTTTGTAGGTTGTATACCTTAAGTTTTGTTAGATCATATAAAAGGAAGGAATGGTTGTTGCTTCGTGGACATAGCCCAAATTGGATGAACCATGTATATCATGTCTCTCTTATTTCTTCTTTGCTGTGTTTTTTTTTTGCAATATTTTATGTGTTCCATTGCTCTATCACTTAATTTCTAACAAAATATACAAGGGAGAGAACTAAAAATTACCACTAGTGCATCAAACAACCAAGAATTGACACATTCTTCAAGTTATGAGATATTCCATTTAGTCTTGGGACAAAAATTTCTAACCAAAGAGATCCACACTTGGGAGGTATAATCACATGAGACAAACATATGATACATAGATTTTTCATCCTACTTACATAGGGGAGAAAGGTTGGGATTGATCCAACCCCTTTTCAGGTTTTTATTGCAAGTTAAAAATTTATTGTAAAGAACCAACCTATTGAGAGTGCTAGATGTCTAGATGATGAAAGGTGCAGGGTTGAGAGGAGTAGAAAAGAGGGAAAACAACGAGGGAAACAAATATACAAGGATAAGGAGATTAAACACGAAGAATATAACCCTTGTATTGATAATTCCAAAATGAAGAGAAAAGTTCATGAACCTTTTTTTGGGGGTAATTTCCTTTGAGTAGAGCTCCAATACAATAAAAATCCTTGCCAAAAAATTCCATATCTTACTAGTTTTATAAATAGTTTGTCCCTTACTACTTGGGGTCCCATCATCACACAAGGGATATCATTGATTCTCTATATTTTATTTATCAATATACCCTTAAGGTGGGGAAACATTTCACAATGATAGTTTTGTGGAAGGAATTCATTCATCTTTACTTACCCCTTAAAGTTGGTAAACCTTTCAATGATAAAGCTCCAAATATAATAATATACAAACATATTCAATAAGGAGGAATCCATACTTATTTATAGTTGATAAGAGAACTTTAATCATATCAACCTATTAACTACCCTGTGTACTTTCTTTAATGAGGGCACAATACCTTTTTTCAATGTTAACTACAATAGTGGATGAGCTACAAATAAATTGTAAATATTTCATGAAAATATTTTTAAAAATGGGTTGAGCCAAGGGACATAGATTCCAAGGAATATGGATGGTTACTGGCTTGGGATTTCTGAGGTTTACTTGCTATTGGGAAAATTTAATTGTGTTGACAACCATTAAACGCTAGTTGGTATGTTTTAATGGAATGATATGTATGAATTAAAGGAGAAAAAATAGAAGGACATAGGCCCATGCTTGCTTGGAAAGTTCTACAAGGCCAAAGGACAAGGAATTAAAGAGGAAAATGGCAAAGCTACCAACTCGTGAGGCACGTTGGCCACCTACTACAACCAGCCAGCCAACAAAAATAAATTTGGGGGATAGAGGGATAGGTGGCATGACTAGACAGACTTTGGAAAACATGGGTCACTATTTGAGGAAAAAACAACATTCAAATAGTAAGAATAGGGTAGCATAGAGAGAGGAAGAGATAGTCAAACAATTAGCGAGGAAAGAAGAACAAGAAAGAAAAATGGGGAGAGGGTAGTTTTGGAGAAACGGAGAACACAAAGAAAGAGCGAAGAAAAATCGAAAGGAAAGGAGAATGTAGAGGTGTAGAAAAATGATGGTTTGGTTGGAAATTAAGGAGGAAATCACTGCCAAGTGAGGAATTAATTGCTACTCGATTCCCCTTTGGCTAGAGGGAGGATATGGGTTTTCTCTGGATTCCTTGAGAGCTAGGGTGATGGAGATAATACTGGAAAATACATGGAGGATTTATGGAAGCATCCTTGTTGTAGTTTGGTTTTACTATGGTTTTGGAGTCCCAAAGATGGGTGGAATCATAGTGTTGTAATTTTAGGGGTGGAGACAACAGATCCTTAGGCTCCCTATACATTTTTTTGACTGCAAATCAGTCGATGGTTGGAGATGAGAGAGCCTCTAGAATCCTCGACTCAACTAGAAGCTATGTTTAATCCCTTGATCAAGCTACCTCAGTCTTTGGAATCAAAATCAGGGGTGTCAACAACAAGTGAGAACTAGTTGTAGCTCTCTATGGTTGGGTGGAGGGTTGTTCCTAACTCAGTTTCCCATCTCCAGTGTTAATTCAAGGTAAGTGTTTTTAACTACATTCCTTGATATTGATTTCATTATGGACTGTTAAATTGGTGTTTCATCCATTGCGTGAATGGTTTATTGCTTCCTGTAATAGAAAGGAAACAAAGTTCTGATGCATGCTTCCTTTGTGACTGCAGATTTACATTGATGTTTAGAGGAAATAACTATAAATATAAATGATCATCCTAATGTTAGTTGCATGAAGAATAATTGATCTCCTAAGATTGAAAGTTTTGAAGGCTCAATGAATGGTTCTAGTTACAATGGTTTTGCACTTATATCTTTCATGCAAGAATTACATATATGAATACATCCATGTGAGCATTGGGGACACTTTTTAAGAAAAATTTGTGTTATTGGATACTCAGTTCCTTGTATAATTGCTTGAAGGAATGGTTGAAATTATATGTGTGTTGTGTGAACAAGAGTCATAGTGATTTTTTGTTCAAGGGGCCAAATGAATCTATGAGTGTGTTTGAGATATTTAATGAAATTGGTGATTGGTGTGTATTATTTTCATCACTATGTGTATGACTGGTAATAACATGATTATGTATTTATGTTACAATTGAGGAAACTAGGTAAGTTTCATATACTTGGTGAAGGGAACTAAGGTGTTTGTTCTATATAATTTAATGGACAAGTATCCATGTCTTATTTATTACATTGGAAAAATAATTTTTTACTAAGCATATTTTTATTATCTCTAAGCTCGAGAAAGATAACTTACTGAATGTATATATATAGAGGATGGATGGGCTAGGAATAGTCCTATAAAAATATCAAGAGAGACAACTCCAAGGTGAGCCATGTATAAACCTTAAAAGAAACTTATAACTTATTATGGGCATGACCCCACTGATATTGGCCTTAGCATCTCTAACTTTCCACTCATATGACACTTTCCTCATGACCCATATATCATAATATCAAATCTCATAAGTTTCTTGCATTGTTGCCTTCCAAAAACCTCCAAGATCATTTTGTTCAAGATAATCCTTCGAGAATTTGTCCCAAGATGCAAAAGGTATTCTGTTAGTTTCCGAGGTTCAATTTCCATCTCCGCATATTAACTTGACAGAAATCTGGTACAGAGGGAAATTTTCATGTCTTCACAAAGATTCTCTTTCGCTAAGTGACCACAAAATCTCATTCCCATCATTTTAGTGCATGGTCTCTCCAAGTTTTACTTGAAGATGTGTTATCATCAAGAATGGATTTCCATCGAGTCATACTTTTTGCGGAGAAATTATTTTCTTCTGAGAAGAGTTCTAATCAAGATAGCTTTTTACTGAGAACAGTTTCTTCTGAGTCGAGAGTTTCATCCAAGATATTTTTTCGCAAAAATAGTTTTCGCAAAATAGGGAGTTCTCATAAGAACAAATTCTTTTGAGTTCGGAGTTTCCTACGAGAGATTTTTTTCCAAGAACAATTTATTTTGATTTTGGAGTTTCCTCTGAGAGAGTTTTCACTGAGAATAGTTTCCACCAAATATGGAGTTCTTTCTTAGAATAGTTTCTTCCAAGTGGAGGGTTTTCATGAGAATTGCTTCCACTGAGAATGGAGTTTCTTCCGAAGAGGTTAGCTCTAGGGTGATGTAGACCTTGGAACCTCAAAACCTCAAAATTTGAAGTTAATAATTTAGGGCAGTAGAGTTTTCTTCGGGTTGGCTTCTGGGGAAGGATTATAACTTGGGTGCCATGGAAAGAGTGGACCGAGTTGCTGCTATTGCTACCTATTAAGAGAGGATGCATGGAGAGAGACCATGGATGTGCTTAAATAAGGAAGGGAATAAGAGTAGGTTAACAACTTATTATATAAATGAATACTTTTATGTGGTGACCTCAGCCATGAATGCATTGGTAGCTAGGAAATCATTGCCAAGTGGCAGTAAGAAGAATGACTAATATAGAATCATGGAAGCCACGAGTTCACCATGTGGAAGGATGATTATGTGGAACTAATTTATTAGTTCAACTTTAAATAATCATATTTTTCTAAATAGAGACTGGATCGAGACAAAACTTATATCACCAAAATCATCTCGATGAGATGAACGACACTATGTCATATGTTTAAGGTTTTGAAAAAGTAAAAAGAGATAGAACTTTTTATACCCCATCTCCATAACAACACCATGGATCTAGGGTTAACATAGCAACCACCTCCTTCTAATATGTGGTTTGGTACAAATTAGGATGGGGTGCATTATAGAGTGGTATTCGAGAATCCAAGCTCAAAACTTGGATTGGATGGGCTATATCATGGGAAAGTGACTACAAGGTCCCTACAAACGGGTTTCATGTTGAATTAAAAATAAATAAAATGTGTTTAGGTGTTAAAAGTCAGTTTCTAAGTGATGAACTACATGTAGCATGGTAATAATGTATGGACCCTTAGATCTAGGGTGGAGCTCAACTCTGAGTGTAATAGCTGAGTGTGAGTATGATGGTATCCTACTCATAGTGTTGGTTTGGATTTCATATTAGTTTCAATGATGTACATATTGTTATTTTGATGAATGCCTTGGAAATGCATGTACTTTCTAGCTAGCATCTTCAAGGTCTGGACAACCAATGGTTGTGACTTTGGAAATTTGTCATTTTTTTTAAGATTGTCGAACTTCCTGCAAGGTGGTGAGTAGGGTTATTTGTAGCATACCATCACTATTGATTGAGTGATGTGAGATTGCATGCATGAGAATTAGTATATGATTTAAGGGATTTGGGGAAAAATCCCTGTGGGATGTGCATTCTGCATAACACTGCATGAACCAGTGAATGATAGGCATATGTATTATATGATGATTGGGTTGTGGAGATCAAATGGTATGTGTGTTTTAATGGGCCAAGAACCTCAGTGGAGGTTGATTGTTTTTCATATGTTGATGTTATGTTTTTACCTTATGAAAGCTTGTTCTTCATAGTAATGTCTTCCATGTTTAAGGAATGGGATGCAACATGTACCATTGGTTCGTTGAAGCCTATAAGGGATGTTATCTCACTTTGGGATGGAGCATCCATGTCCGATACCTAGTTTGGATGAGTTCAAAGGAAAGGTCTTGTGTAGACCTTGTAGGCAAAGAGTCGTAACTATGATGAAAAGTGACAATATTGATGGTTTCTAGTTTGTAATGGTTGTAGTAACATGAAGGTAAATGGTAGGTTGATTTCTTTCCTGTGCAAGTAGGTGTTGGGTCTGGCACCATGATTGAGTTACTTTTTACATGCATGGATTGTGAGATTTCTTGCATATGCATGACACATTTCATAAATATGAAAAGAAATAAGTTATAAAAGTGACAAACAATCATATGTTAATGGCCTTTAATTGACCTTTGAGACTACAATATTAGAGTTTATCTTGGACTATTAAGAATTTCCTTGTGTTTTATCATTCTCTCCAATAAATAATTATTTTATTTGTATGGAGTATTCTTCTAGTATAATGGAAAAAGAAATTGAATAATGTTGTGTTGATAATGAGACTTTGATGTTAGATTCTAAATTGACTTATCAGGAACTAGGAACATTCACATGATGAGAGTTCCCTCATTAAGTCATACAACACAGATAGTGAGGACATGGTGGAAGATGCTACTGCGTATGATGGTAAATTTTATGAGATGCTTGTTGTTGTTGGCCTTAAATAAAGAGGTTGAATATACATACTACTATATTTTCTTGTGGGAAATCTAATTCATCGATTAATGAAGATGGTCTTGGTAAAGAGACTAAATGAAGCTAATGAAGGAAAATTTTAACAAGTGATAATAGGGGTCTCGCTAAAGAGGTTGATAATAATTAGGGCTGATTATTTTAGGTAAAAGTATAGATTTTAATATTGTAAATGCATGATTATAAATGAACTGATGTTAGCATGTTCAATTGTTTCTAAATAATACCTTTAAGATTGCAGATTCCTTGATTACTAGCCTTCGTATAAAGGATGAATTTAAATTGTTGATTTTGGTCTCGGTACAAAGACTAGATGAAATTAATGATGTTGGTTTTGGCATAGTAGCTGGTTTCCAATTATAATTGAACTCGATAAAGAAGCTAAAATAATCTGAAAGCATTGTTATAAATGAGATGATATGAACATGTGCATGTAGCAATTCTAGTTTTGGAAAATTTATAATGAGATATAAGATATGCTTATTTATGTCTTAGATTTTGAGACATGTTACTAATATGTAAATTTATATATGTATGAAGTTGCAACGCAGTGTGTAGGTACAACAGGGAAAGGAAACTAGTATAATTGTTTATATTTACTAATTTACTAACAATTGTGTGTAAATGGAAGCATAATGGAAGATTCAACACAACAATGGAAGAACAATTTGAAATAGCTCTCAAGCACTTGATGAAGCAAAGTTTGATGCTGCAAGAGAGGGAAGATAGGGGGGACCTTGCCTCAAGACCCTCTAATAAGTATTGAAGGACTCCTCCTAGGATAAATTGGAGGGGAATCACATGATTAAATGGGTTTCCATGAAATATTGAAGAAGTAGAACACTGAGCATTTATTCATGAAATATTGAAAACATCGAAACTCATGGGGATTGAGTGGTTGTCGTTGTTGACCATTTGATGTTTTGTGTTCCTCTATTGATTTTATGTTTGATATGTCATTTTTTATTGTTTATTGGTGCATGGCATGTCAGTTTTCTTATGGTTTTGTATTGCTATTTGGACTTCTATGCTTCCTTCGTTTTCTTCTTATTCTTACCTTCTATGTTTTGGTAGTCATGGGCATTTGTTGGGGAATAAGAAACTAATGGATATCAGGAAGATCTAAGAGGAAACCAATGAGAAATGTATGACTTGGATGATGCCCAATGCATGAATCAAGGAAAGCTAAAGGAAAGAACAAAAAATATGACTGCCAGTTGGGCTAGTTGGGTCCATAAAGATAAATGGATAGTGGAAGGATAGCCATGATAATTTGAATAAATAGTGAGGCTAATTAAGGGGTTATAGGCAACATGGAACAATTTTGGGCAAGTAGTCAGGAAAGGCCATTGTTGAAAACTCCATTGGAATGATGTTCTTGGGTGTGAACAACAAGAACAAGAAATACAAAGTTCACAGAACTGTAGGTCATTACAATAGAAATAATATCAACTAATAATGTTGATGGTAGCATAAAGGAAAGCTAAAATCAATGGGATTGACGTAGAAAATTCCTTAGCCAAGTTGGAATTGTTGTTCTCAATGTTGTGCATGCTTTACATAGATAAGGAATTTCTCTTACCCTTGACTTTATAGAAACATGTAATTGTGTTGTGTTGATGATCATGTTGATGATTGAATAACTATATATGTTTCCATTGTGATTGAAAGGTTATTGTATGGATCGCTCTTGAGAAAGAATGATTGATTATGATTATGCAATTACTATATGAATGGATGGAATTTTTGTGTTCCCAATTGTATGAGGAACCAATTGAGGAAAAGTAGCCTTCACTGATTATGATTTTAATATCACGTGATTATGATTCTCATAATGTATGTAGAAATTCCCACTGTAGATCAACAGATTATGCAATATACTAAAACACAATACAAGATCTACTTCTACAACACTTTGCGGAAGCTTAATCAATTTGAACACGATCATTGAGAACACATATAACTGAGAATGAGAAGCAATATAACACAGAAGAAATAACCTGGGGAAAGCCTCAGCCTAAAACCCCAACTCTATATTATCATACAAGTTGAAATATAGTCTGGATTACAAAAAGTATCAGCTCACAATCTATCCTGATCTCTCTGCAATCCCTCTGCTGCTCATAGACAGTCAAAGGCCTCTGTCAAACCTTCTCCTCTGCCCTCCAAGCCTCCTATTTCTTTATGCAATTTTCCTTGGGGTCCAATGCAACCACTTGTGTGAATTGGCCTCTTCACACACTCACTAAGCTCTGATCTAACTACGTAATCCTGAAGGAGATAAATCCTTCTCCATGGATGAGTTTCCTTTATAGGAAAAATCCATCCAACTGTTAGTGCATTGTCCCTCCTTTGATCTCAACTAGGTCTCTGTTTGAACTGACATGCATGAGTTATTCATGAGAGAATATTCAGTTATCTGAAGTGCAATAGTTATATGCAAGCATGCATTAACTAAGTGAACTCACATTAATTTAAACAAAATTTTTAAATCAATCTAACTAGACTTGACTCAGTTAACTGAGCCAACTAATTACTACTCAAATTAGAACTCATCCTTATGTCTTTAACTAATGATAAATTCCTCAATTAATAGAGAAATTGTTGCATGTCCTCACATAGACTTCATGTTTGATTTTTCACAACTAATTAACTCATGGTGAATTAATTAATTTATTTTCAAACAACTGTTAAGTTCAAATTCGAATTTTACTTCCTATTATAGTTTAGGGACTGACTAAAATAGGAATCCATCCCAAACTGCTAAAAATAGAATGCTATTTTTAGCACTTCCATTTTTCATTCCCTGTTGCTCAATCCAACACTGGTACCCAAACTGCTATTTATAGTAGTGCTATTTTTAGCACTTCTATTTTTATCAATTCTTGTTGTCATTTTCAACACTCCCTCTCAACAAGAAAGGCTTCAACTCGAACCCAATCCTATACCTTTGGAATGTTCTGCATGCAACATTTCTACCGAGTGTGGTTGCTCCAACAACTCTAGAAACAAAAAAAAACTCCCCACTCACCTCTCTGTTGGGCTAGAAACATACTCTGATGTTGAAGCTCTACCTACTGCTGACAAGTGCTCCCTCTCTGACCTCTAAGCTGCTACAACACTCCATGCATCTCGCATCGTTGCATACCTCTCTGTGCCATCCTGCACTAGTTCAACACTCTTGTGCCTCTCGCATTGTTGCAGCCTGCTAGCTCTACATAGTCCTAGGGCTCCTACACTATAGCTCTCTCTACCACTCCATCTACATCTGTCTCTACCCACTCAGCCAGTCCTGCTACTCGTTGGGGCTCCTGTAGCAAAGTCGAATCAAAGAGGTTGGGTACCTCAAGGATCCTACCCCTATTCCAACCTTCTTGGGACTATCACTCCACATTGCCCCACCTCCGACCTAGAGGTATGGATGCATGTGATCCCTCTACCCACCTGGCTCAAAATTTCCCCCTACTAGAGGTCTTTGCATGAGTAGATGTCTCTACTCAATCTCCTCTCAACTTCACTAGTTGTGGCTTCTCAACAACCTCTTGAAGTTGCTTCACCAATCGTGTCTCCTCCACAATCATATGAGACTTCTTTTGGCACTGCATGTTGAGAGGTAATGTACTCTCCCTCTCAACCACCAAGTCTCCATCAGTTGCCTTGCTCATTAAGGCTTTGCATGCATCTTGAACCTCAAGAGCATACAAGTTCTTGACCCATGAACCAATTTGCTTCACCTGTCTAGTGATGATGTGTCTAAGGAAAGCCTTTCCCTTACTGAAGAATACATCATAGCCTCTATCTTCCACCATCGTGATCGACACCAAATTTCTCTTCAGTCCTAGTACATACTTGACATCGGTCAAGGTAATGCGAGTTGCATGCTCCCTCTGAAAAATAATTGTGTCTACACCTGACGCACTATACTTTTCATCATTACCCATTGCTATGAGTATCTAGAGATCTTTCTCCTCTAAAGCACTGAACAAACTCTTGTCGTCAGTCATGTGGAAAGAAGTTCCACTATCAAGAAACCAACCACTTCCCACCGTGGATGAAACCATGCATGCGAATAGTGGGAAATCCAACTCGAACTATGAGACTAGTGCCTCACCTTCTTATCCTTCCATGGATCCCTTCTTGGATTTCCTCAGTGGACAATTTGTAGCAAAATGGCCCACCTCATGATAACGAAAGCATCGCACTTTCAATTTGCCAAACTTCTTCCCACCATGGGAAGAACCAAATTTGGATCGGGATGCCTTCCCTTTCCCCTTCCTTTCCTTACTCACTAAGGCTAGATTTTCCTCATCATCTTGCTTCGATGAGGATCCATCTCTAGTGCTTCTTCTTATCTCCTCCTGCATCAAATCCGACCAAAGTCATTCCCAATCTGGAAGTTTCTCTCTTCCATTAACCGAGTCTTGGTAATTATGCCAGCTCTTAGGAAGACCAAGGAGTGCAAGACTCACCATGTCATCATCAGTTGTAGTGATCCCTACCCTTCCAAGCTCATCTCTGCATGTGATGAGATTTTTCAAATACATATAGATCGTGTCACACTTGATCCTCTGAAGCTTTTCCTTTAGTGCCAGCTTCCTCTGATCACTGCTATTCTAATATAGATCTTTCAATGTTTTCACATTGAAAACGGTGTCTCCTTCCCATGGAGGCTCAAGACAACGTGGTCTCAAACTCCCTCCAGGAGGATTCTCCTTGCTCTAGACACACATTTCTTCCATTCCGCTAGTTGAGTAGCATCAATTAGCTTGGGGACTTCTTGATCAATGAAGTCCTTTAGATCGTTATCCTCTAATACTACCTCCATGTGATCCTTCCAGGCTATATAATTCGAGCTGCCATCAAGGACATACTCGAGTCTTAAACCACTTAACGCCATAGGTGAAATAGAGATGTGATAAGAACTCGATTTCTATATTCAGGAACAAAACTCCGAACTTCTCCTTCTTGTATACTATTCTTCGCCTTGATCACATTTCCTCTAATACCATGTAGAAATTCCCACTGTAGATGAATAGATTATGCAATATACTAAAACACAATATAGATCTACTTCTACAACACTTTTTGCGGAAGCTTAATCAATTTGAGCACGATCAATGAGAACACATATAACTGAGAATGAGAAGCAATATAACATAGAAGAAATAACCCAAGGAAAGCCTCGGCCTAAAACCCCAACTCTATATTATCATAAAAGGGAAATATAGTCTGGATTACAAAAAGAATCAGCTCACAAGCTATCATGTTCTCTCTGCAATCCCTCTATTTCTCATAGACAATCAAAGGCCTCTGTCAAACCTTCTCCTCTACCCTCCAAGCCTCCTATTTCTTTGCACAATTTTCCTTGGGGTCCAGTGCAGCCACTTGTGTGAATTTGCCTCTTCACACACTCACTAATCTCTGATCTAACTGTGCAATCCTGAAGGAGATAAATCCTTCTCCATGGATGAGTTTCCTTTATAGGAAAAATCTATCCAACTGATAGTACATTGTCCCTCCTCTGATCTCAACTAGGTCTATGTCTAAATATTCAGTTATCTGAAGTGCAGTAGTTATATGCAAGCATGCATTAACTAATTGAACTCACATTAATTTAAACAAACTGTTTAAATCAATCTAACTGGACTTGAATTAGTTAACTGAGCCAACTAATTACTACTCAAATTATAACTCATCTTTATCTCTTTAACTGATGGATAAATTCCTCAATTAATAGAGAAATTGTTGCATTTCCTCACAGACTTCATGTTTGATTTTTCACAACTAATTAACTCATGGTGAATTAATTAATTTATTTTCAAACAATTGTTAAGTTCAAATTCAAATTTTACTTCCTATTATAGTTTAGGGACTGACTAAAATAGGAATCCATCCCAAACTGCTAAAAATAGAATGTTATTTTTAGCACTTCCTTTTTTCGTTACTTGTTGCTCAATGCAGCACTGGTACCCAAATTGTTATTTATAGTAGTGCTATTTTTAGCACTTCTATTTTTATCATTTCTTGTTGCCATTTTCAACAATGTACCCATGTTTATATCATGAATAGGGAATATTGACGGATATATCAGCAAAATGAAAGTAGTGTGGCCTGCAACATGTTAGGACGGGTAGGGAAAATTTTAGGGGCAAAATTTTGCAAATGGGATATTTTTTGGACATTTGCTAAAAAAACAATTTGCCAATTTCATTAAAAATTCACCTATTTTTATACACACACACACACACATATTAAATGGATAATATTCACAAAAAAATTATTGATTTTAATAGTAAATTACTTGTTTTTTTGTAATATTCGCCTACATTCTATACGTATGAATTTTTAAACGAGAATAGTCGCCTACAATACTATATATAAGAAAAATAGTAAATCCTTAAAAAATACCTCGAGGACAAGCATGGAAAAATGCAATGTTCAAATTAATGAAGAAGGTAATATTGATTTTTCATTTGGGTGGAGGCCTTGTATCCTTTAGATTCCTGATGTATATGAATGAAGATAGATATTCTCTAGATTCTGGATGATATGAGTTTGCGGGCTTGTAGTTGGTTATAGTGTTATACATTTTGTATTATGCCATGCATACATGTTGTGTTATATATGTGTATATGTTGTGTTGTGCCAAAATGTATATGTGTATGTGTTTTATAACGTGTCAAGATAGGCAGGAATGGGACTTCCTAGACCCTCGTGCTATGTAATGTGTCGATTGGAGGTAGGTTAGCCTTTGGATCCCTCATGATAATATTTTGTCAATAGAAGACTACCTATTTGGGTAGTGAGTACTTGTTTAGTAGTGCCCATATTCGTGGGGATGAAGAGAAGTGGATGCTTGAACTTGGAAGGCAAGTGACTGCATGGAAGGGGGATGACCAGATTTCCTGAGAGACTAGAAAGTAGAGAAGGGAAGGACAAGGAAAACTTTTTTTTCATCATTAACATCACTAGTTGGAATCAAAATCACATTGGGAGTGTGTCCGGAAATAATGAGTCAGTAATTGTTCACTAAAGGAATAAGGAGTGCAAGGATTTTTTCGTTGGACATTGGAGGTAAGAAACACTCCAAGGAAAATAAAAAATCCAAGTTGGATTGAACACATCTAAAGCATGAAAGTATTATGTTGGGATGGGGTCCCCTGGGTCAGTTTTGGGGTTAAAATAACCCAAGTATTGATGTATTTTTTGTAAATTATGTAAAGTCTCTGCAATTTGTGTATTAAAAGTGCATAGATGGTTAGGAGTCAAAAGGATTTTAGCCCTTTGTGTATGTAAAGTTTGAGTCGGTTTTGAGATCTACCCATGATCCGCGGACCATGGTATTACATTTAAAAGGCTATAAATATGTGTGTCGTAGAGAGTCTAAGGCATGTCTATGGGTAGGAATGGATGGAATCTTAGAGTGATAGCACAGAAACATGGGTCAGATAGGAGAGAAAGGCTCTACAGCTGAGTGCATAGATGCCTAGGTTGAGTCCGCAGTTGAGTGCACGGAACCCTGCAGCTGAGTGTGTAGGGTAGTTTTGAGTCTGTAAAACTGAACTAAAGATCAATAAAGAAGATTATTGAAGAATTCCTATGTATATTTGTTTATTTTTGTTTACTTCTGTTTACAATATATGTTATGGATAGATAATGTGTTTATGAAATATTTATCTAATGCTACGCAATTCACTTGAATAAGTCTTAATAAATGTACGCCATGCATGTTAAGTATTTTCACGAAGACTAGGATGAAATCGATTATTTTTATTAAATGCTTAAAGTAGATCTATGCGAGATCTAATCTAAGGTTGTTTTATAGTGCATATAAGTGGATGAATAGATTGTTAAGGGCCCGTAAGGACCAATCGTGGACCTTCGTGAAGGTTTGAAGGTTGTTTTAATAGAGTGTAGTACTAAGCCCTAAGGGTTTATAGATCTGCGTGAAGATAGGTCTAGGTCACCAAAAGACATCACACTAATCTCTCGATGCGAAAACTTGGTTCCAACATTCCCCCCATATTGCTTCAGGTGAGGTTGCAGCGTACGTTATGCAGGTTGTTGCCAAAAGGTTCAGTAGTGTAGGGTTTTTTTGGTTGGTGCAACTAACTCCAAACCTGGGTCAGGACTCCCTAAGCCAACAAATGGTTTAGTTCTCGGAACCAGGATCTGCTTAAATGAGATGTGTGATGTTACATCATTGAAACCCGATGAAGAAAGAAATTGAAAAGTGGATGGATATAAAAGTTCACGAATTTGTGGCGCAGAAAAATAGGAATCCGTGCCTATTGAAGGAGCAGTGGTTGGATACATATTTGTATATGGAGATACACGAAATTTTCTTCTACGCCTTCCTGATCAAATAATACGAGTGGTTAGCTAAGTTGGTAGACAACCAAGGGAGGTGGAAGACTAATAGTCCAATAGTGTGGACTCCAGAGCTAGTGTGATGACTGGAAGCTTTTGAAGATAAGATCACGTGAGCTGTTGATAACTAGCTCGATTGAATTATAAGAGAATTTGTTACAGAATTCGCAGTTGATACCTCAATAAGCTACAACGAAGTGAAGCGGAAATTTTTCAAAGGACCACGAGGTAAGTACTTAATATCTTTGAATACTTGGATTAAGATGTTGTTGTGAGAAAAACGGTTTATGCCATTGCCTTGATGTTTGGATCTACACGAAGTAGACACATCTTTAGAAATCATGAAGGATCGGGATCAGAGTATAGTCCTTTGATTAGACCCCCTGTGAGTGACGATGAAGGGGTGGAAAAAACTCCACCATGAAACATTGTTCAGTTAATCACTTAGGGGTTTCCTTGAATACATCACCCATCCACTCCACCTCTACTTCCACCTCCATCGCATACACCTTCGCCCACATCTCCACCTCCACCACCACCATCCGCCATGGAAAACATGATGAAGCTGCCAAGTTTCAAAGGCATAGGGAGTGAGGATATAGAAAAATTTGGATTTGTTATAGATGTTGTGTGGACAACGCAGTAGATTACTGATGACAACATAAAGAAGGCTTAATTGGTTACTTCTCTACAGGATCTCGTGCTGACTTGGTATATTAATTTTTGTTCTGATCAAACTCTTGCATCGCTAGTAGATACTAAGGCGACGTTGAACAAGGAGTTTAGTAAGCCTAATTATGACTCATATTCAGTAGTTGGATTTCAGGAAATCACGATGAGGTTTGATGAGATGCCTTGGGAATTATATGTAAGGTTGAAATGTGTGATTCGGGAAGCTAACATGCAGCTCACATATCGTCAGCATCACGAATGGTTTATAGCATCACTTCTTCCACATATGAGAATTTCCTTGTCACAACAAAAGATAGGAACTCAGGAAGAATCCTTGGAAATTGCGTTGAGATTAAATGCGACGCCGATTCAGGATGCGACATTGGGTGTACAATAGATTCACTCCCATTTATAGAGCCTCCACTTGGAATTGCAGAGTTTGAAGAAAGACAAGGAGACTAAACCTGAGGTTCACACAGAAGTCTAGTGTCTGAAGTGTAAGATCCAGGGACTCAATAAATACCATTGTCCTGTATTTGCGAATTATATTACAGGAGGGGGACCAATCCCCCTGAAGCCAGAAGCTCCAGTAGGGCTAAGCATGGGGGTTGTGCTATGGTGCGCTATTTGTCAGGTTGCTGGAAAACATGCAATAGATAATTGTCGTTTTCTTCAAAAGTTCGTTCAAACACCACAACAGTTGTTCTATGAATTTTGTAAATCTGTGGGCCATGATGAGTGCCACTGTCGTAGCTATGAACTGATGATTGAAAGAACTCCTACGTACTAGATGCAAGTAGAGACTTGGCCTCCAGATCGAGGCACCGAAGGAGCGCATGGAGGTTATTAAGGAAGAAGATGAGACTGCAGAGGAGGACTTGGTAGAGGTCAAGGACAAGTTATTTTCTATAATTGTGGAATGCTAGGGCACTACGCGTGGGAGTGTTAGAATTAGACACATCCATCATGTCAATATTGCAGCCAGTTTGACCACAATATAAAAGAATGCCTAGTGTTGATAGCTAAGATGCAGGATAAGAAGGCACAAACTCAACAACCTATGAACAACTTAAAAATGTTGAGAGCTCAGCCCTACAAGGAAGATTAGAATGTGAATATAGTGTTGAGGAGCAGAATAATGTCTAACAATGATAATGGAAAACAACTTGAAGAGGATGGATGGGTCCACAAGGCCCTAGAAAAGGAAGCTAGTTTTGATTTGGAGCACACTAAGGACACTTTTATGGAAGCTAAGAAAAGCTTCGCTCAGGCCTCCACGTCAGGAAGCCAGAACAAAGTGAAAGAAACTAGCGCACCTATAGAGGTTGATCCTTCTATCCTTACTATGTTCTTGGAGACCTACATGAAACTTCTACGTGATAGGAAAGATGTGAAAGGCCTGCAAGAGTTAATAAACAAATGGCTGACAAAGAAAATTCCCCTAATGGACATCACATATTTAGAAAAATTGGTAAACATAAGGCTAGAACGGGGCATGAGATGAGGTTCACCACACAAAAAGGGGATTATGAGATGGGCTAGGTCATATTGGATATAAGGTCCAATGTGAACGTTTTTCTAGAACAAACATGGGAAAAAATGGGGTGGCCTACGCTACAGTGGTCTCCAATTTATCTCAGAATGGAAAAACAGTAGAAGATCATCCCTATGGGATGATTATATGGAGTAACAATTGATAAAGAAGGTGTGAGCATGATGGCTGACGTTGAAGTGATGGAGATCATTGATGATAGTAATCCATACCCTACTTTCCTGGGAATTGACTGGGACATTGACATGAATGGGGTGATCAACTTGAATAAGTGGAAAATTTTGTTTGAAAAGAAATCTCTTCGAGTTGTAGTGTCATTGGACCCTCCAGAAGGGGTGCCCTACACTAAACCAATTGACGACTATGAAGAAAGTGAAGATGAATTGGATCATATCTAAAAAATAACAACACGAGACTAGGACTGGATCAATCCAATGATAGATGGATGGATTGCATGGGACTGGGAGAGTTCCTTCACCTCTAATTCAGATGAAGAGTTGGAGCATTGGCATAATTAGCTGCATGAAGTATCTACACTGCGCTGCAGCATGATGACTATATCGTTGCGCTGTAACATGATGACTATAAGGAACTTACCTTATTATGATGGTTTAACTGACGTGGATAAGTTTTTGGATGTGTTTGAGCGTGAAGTACCCAAGCATCACTGCTTCCAAGTGTTAGATTTGGCACTGTGCACTATGCCCGCATGATGGTGGGGTATGCACAAGGATAGCTTTAATGGTTGATGAGATTATAGAAGGGTGATAAGGTTACAATTTGGTCATCCTAACACTCAGTTGACAAATAAATATGATGGGAGGGATGATCCGCACGATCACCTAGAGAAATGGACTAAATCTTATGGAATGAAGCCACAGCCGGAGCGGGTACATTTATTTTGCCATACTTTGGACACAATCCCTACAAACTGGTATTTGGAAATAGAGCTATGCCATGGCACCGTAGAGTGGGATATATTGAGAGAAGGATTCTTATTAACCTTTAGTTTTGAGGATGGCTTCGTGAGAATTAATGAATTGCTACAAAAAATCAAGGTGGTTATATTCAAACACCGAAAGAACCTTTGGAATGGGTTCAACTAGACTGGAACACCTAGCTACACCATGCACTGGAATGTTATAATGTGACCACTAAAGAGGAGGATGATGATCCAAGAAATATTAATATTCCAGAGGCAGAAGGGCATCACGAAGTTGAAGGTCTGCAAGTAGAGAACCTGGAAATCATTGTGCCATTGAAGAGAAAGCAAGTCAACATTGGTACTGAAGCAAAACCAAAGTTTTCAAAGGTTGGAGATTATTGGGATGATGCCACTGTGGATAAAGTCATTGAGTTACTCCGCGAATACGAGGATCTTTTTCCTACCAAGTTTTCAGACCTGAAGGGCATAATAGGTGACTTGGGTGTTATGAAGATTACTCTGAAGCCAGACATGAAGCCTATTAAGCAGAGGACATATCGTCTTAATCCCAAATACAAGGAAAGGTTTGTCAGGAGTTGGATAAGATGCTAGAGTCAGACATCATAGAACCTGTGGAGGAATCTAATTGGGTAAGCCCAATGGTGGTTAAGGAGAGGAAACAAAAGGGTGAAATTAGGATTTGCACAGATCTAAGGAAGCTTAATGATGCATGTGTCCATGAACCATTCCCAACGCCATTTACAAACAAAGTATTACACAATGTTGGAGGGCAATAGGCTTACTCGTTCACTGATGGGTTTTCTGGGTACCATCAGATGAAGATCGCACCAGAGGATAGGAGAAAAACAACCTTCACGATGCAATAGGGTTGTTTCTAGTATACTATGATGCTATTTGGACTCAAGAATGTGCCTGCAATATTCTCTCGCATAGTTATAGCAATGTTTAAGGAATTCATTGATAAGTTCTTGGAAGTATACTTTGATGATTAGACGATGTTTGGATTAGTGAAGCACCATGTAGCAAGTTTGCGCCTAATGCTAGATACGTGTTGCAAATACTAGATCACACTGAATCTAAAGAAATGCTTATTCTATGTTCCATTTGGGATCTTTCTAGGTCACGTGGTATGTAAGCAAGGATTGATGGTGGATCTTGCAAAGATTGCAGTGATAGTAAATTTGGAGGCCTCGAGGGGCATTAAGTATTTGCGCGAAACACTGGGACATACAAGATATTATAAGAATTTCATCAAGGCTTATTCTCAGAATACCGTACCCATGGAGAAACTGTTGAAGAAGGATGCCATATTCTATTGGGATGAAGAATTTCAGTGTAGTTTGGATGTATTGAAAGAAAATATGGTCACTACGCTAATGTTGGTCTTCCTTGATTGGAAGAAGGAATTCCATGTACATGTCGATGCCTCTTGCATTATGTTGGGTGGAGTTCTAACATAGGGTAGTGAGGGCGAAATGGACCATTCTATAGCCTGCGCGAGTAGAAAATTATTGAAGGCGAAGAAGAATTACTTAACAACGGAGCGCGAACGGTTGGCTATGGTGTACATGCTTCAAAAGTTTAGGCACTATCTATTGGGTGGACATTTCAAAATGTACACATATCATTATGGCTTGAAATACCTGTTCAATAATCCTATGTTGGGGGGGAAGATATGTAGATGGTTGCTACTATTCCAGGAGTATGACTTTGAGGTAATTATGAAGGCAAGGAGGTTAAATGCGGGACCTGATCATCTATCGTGAATCGAAACCAGAGAGGAGCCTACTAATTTGGAGGAAGGGTTACCAGATGCATAGCTCTTCAGGATACGTGTAGCAGATAATCATTTTGCCAGTATCATCCACTTTTTGACTACTGGGATGGCTCTAGAAGGGTATATGAGTCAGTAAAAGAAGGAATTAGTAGTGTGCGTGGAAAAATTTTCAGTGATTGCGAGACATCTATATAAGATGGGTACAGATGAGATATTGCGAAGATATGTGCCAGATTTTGAGAGGGATAAAATTCTCACTGAAGCTCATGGAGGGGCTGCAGGAGGACATTATGCAGGTAAGGTGACTACGCAGAAGATTTTGTGCACAGGTTTATGGTGGCCTACATTGCACAAAGATTCCAAAGAGTATTGTAGGGCATTTGATGCATGTCAAAGAATCAGTAGACCATCGTGGAGGACGAGTTGCCACTAAATCCCCAAGTATCCTTGCAGCCATTTAAGAAATGGGCGATTAATTTTGTTTAGCCAATTCAACTCCCAGGGAAGAAAACTGGTGTGCGCTATATCATCACCACGATGGAATATATAACGAGATGGGTAGAGGCACAACAAGTTAAGGATTATATAGAGTCTACAACAACGAATTTTTTTTTAGTATGTCTTAACCAGATTTGGCTACCTGAAGGTGTTGATGAGTGATTGAGGAACACACTTCCTAAATGAGATGATTAGCGCATTAGTGGAAGAGTTCTAGGTCTACCATTAGAAAAACACTTTGTATCATCCACAAGCTAATAGAACAGTTGAGGCCTTTAGTAATATTTTAGAGAATGCGTAGTGGAATGATTAGGATGTGCATATACCTACAATGTTATGGGCTTACAGGACTACTTGTAAAATGCTTACAGTGCAGACACATTTTAGTTGGTATATGTTGTAGAAGCTATAATGCTGATGGAATATATTGTGCCTAGTCTACACATAGTAGCACTGACGAATATGGTGGATCACAAGGCCTTGGAGAAATAGCTTGCGCAGTTGATGGAGTTCAAAGAGGATAGATTTTTGGCTAGATTTCATCAACAATTATAGAAGGAATGTGAAAAATCATGACACGATCGACACATCAAGCTTCACACGTTCAAGGTAAATGATTTCGTTTTGTTATATGAAAGTAAATTCGCTAAGTTTCCAAGGAAATTTCAGATGCATAATTTGGCTAGGGCCATATATTATCAAAGAAATTAGAGATGGAGGCACAGTTCAACTTGTGAAGCTGAATAGAGAAGTTTTTACGGGAAGAGTGAATGGAAGCCGATTGAAGCTATATATAGGGGATCTTGCACAATGACTACATGGCAACAAGACAGTCTTAGTGCTCCAGGCAGTTGTAAGGGACCGTGAGACTATAAACTACATTGGTAGGTTCAAAGGACTATGTAGCAGGCGATCTACATGGAAAATGGTGAAGCTACAGCATATGGAGCTGCACCACAGAGGGAACTATTGTGCAGCGCAGTAGAATATTGATCGCTAGAGTTACTGTTCATGACTTGATAGCCAAAAGACAATTAAGAGGAGTAGCCTGGTGGCATTTAAGGAAAAAAAATTTAAGATATACTGCCAAAGAAGCATTAATTGTCAAAATTTGGGGGGAACAGTCAGATTTGAGTCCAAAACCCCTTATAAATTCAGCATACCGGCCCAACAGCGAACACTTTGTGCCCTTAGAGTTGATATTGAAATTTGTTGTCTGTCGATGAGACGAGCGTTTTGGGAGGAATTCTTTGCCCCCACAGACATTTCTCTAGAATCTCATGAGTTGTTTATGGAGAGGATGACTACCACCAACCTTGCCGAAACTGTGACTTCGGAAGCTGCTATATCCCATGCTCCAAGACTAGAAAGCTCCAGTGTTGAAGCTATGCCTACGGTGCCCACAGTGCCAAGGTCGCCCAGGTCAAAAAAATCCATGGCGAAAGAAAAGAAACCTAAAGCACAGGAAAAGCACAAAATGTCAGTGCATGTTTATGTTTCCCTAAGGAAGCATACCACGACACCAACACAGAAGAAGGACAAGCAACTAGAAAAAGGAAAACATAAGGTTTTAGACCTGGAGGCAGAAGAAGGTCAGGGAATAGAAGACGTTGATTCCGAAGGAGAGGAACCTATAACAAAGCTGCCTAAGTATATGCCTCTAAGAAAGGGGAAGGCAAAGATCACTAAAGAACCAGACTCAGAATAATTCACCATCTAGATGCCCTTGCTACCTAAGAAGGTACCCTTTGAAGGTCCACGGCTTGCGCGAGTCCTGATATTGAAGATGGAGGATTGGGACCTCGCGGATCATGCTAAGTTCCCTAACTTAATGAATGAAAAACGCATGAAGAGAGTGTACTATGAAGAAACATGTGTTACTGCACTAGAAGGAGAGGAGTGGGTCCATGGGGTTGAGCAATCGGGATTGCTCAGCTTGTTATGGGTGCCACATTACTACCGTACCCCCATTAACACATTTTGCATATGCCAGCTACTCACTTTGGTGCATGATGGGTGTTTATGGTTAGGAGGGCCTATCTGCATCAGTGACATGCTGATTCACGGGATTATGCACCTGCCTCATGAAGGGCTGAACCCGGTCAAGGAGTTTGGCAAAAAAAAGGGAGAAAATGACCTCGTAGAGACAATGAAGAAAGAGTTTGAACTTGTGAAAAAGTCACGTGGGTATTTCATTTTTTCCATCTCAGACCCCACAGTTCAATTGGCCGCTCAGATATTGGTTGGAAAGGTGAGGAGAAAACTCCACGTGGATGAAGTTCTGGTGCCCGTAGTGTCTCTAGTGGCTCATTGTATGAAAGGTGTACTTTTCAATTGGTCTAGGTTCCTATGCCAATAATTCCTCATGAATTTCCATGAGGCCCAGGATGAAACCAAGTCGTTTCATTATGCTTGGTTGTTGCTCTCCATTGTGTTGGTTGCATGGGAACTACCAAAGGATAGCTAGTTTCCTCTGTTGGAAGAAGGATTACCATAAGCGACACCTTTTGCATCGCTATGGGCTACAAAGGACCCGTGAATCACATAGAAAAAGATGTTTTGGGTCCTGATGGAAGCAAGTCTTTACATGGCAGTTAACCAGTGCCCAAGTTTGTCCCTAACCTTGTATATGCAGTTGTTAGCCTACGCAATGTTCAAGGCTGACTTCCACTAAGTATACATCCAAGTGTGGAAGGATCCAACAAAAGAGTGGCATGAATTTCTCTATTTGGCAACAAAGACCCATGTGCAGCAGGTAGTAGTGGGATGGCCACTAGAGTGGCACTCTCCTTTAGATCTAGCTGCTTGGTGAAGCACGGGTGCTGAGAGTGTTGCCACGAAGAAGAGGAAGGAGGTAGCTAAGCAAGCTGCGCAGAACCTGACCACACATAATAAGAAGGATGTTGCAGAGAAGGCTCAGGTTGAGGAAGAACGCACTTCCAAGGAAAAAGCAAAGCAGGAGCAGCATGAGACCTGGAAGGGAGACAAATCACCTTAATTAGAAACTAAAACTAAAGATCTTATAGGGCAAGGCGATAGAGGAAAGGAAGGGTAGCACACCCTCTTTATTCTAAAAAGGCGAGAATTAGAAAATCAAGTTGGACCGAGGAAGAAGTAGAAGGCTTAGAAAACATAGGTTCATCCCATGGTGCTCACAAAGAACAATTTGGATGAAATTGGTGATAAAGTTAGGGATGCCGCAACAGAAGTATTTTAGTAGTTGGAACAACAGTACATACAAAAATTGGGAGTAATCTAGAAGGATCTTCAAGATTGTAGCTCCAAGCAACCAAGATCCAAGTAGATCTTGGGAAAGCAAGCGGTGCAGCAGGCAGTTCGGTGCGAGGTCAAAGTATAGGTGCATAGAGATAATTCTATGGCCATTGTAGGATGTGCAAGTCTTCCCCTTGCCTATAGGTTCAGTCTACACTGAAACTGAGGAACAGTGCACCCTCCTTGATAGAGTCCCAAAGATGGGCCTGAACCTTGCCGCGATGCAACTGGAGTCGTTGCATGGACTATTACAGGCAGTTGTAGAAGAGATTCCCATCCGAGAATAGTGAGAACTCAGTGCTGTCAACTAAATCAAGGTTAATAATCAACATCTATTCATCAAGAAGATGCGGATTTTGCAGGAAAAGGAGGCGCTCCAGGTGCCCAGTTCACGACTGGAGTCAGCAGTCACAGAGGCATGCCGAACAGTGCCTGAGCTTCATATTCTCGAGGACGCATAGCCAGAAGCGAAGATTATAAAATTAACTACTGGTGTGCGCGAGGCCAAAGATGAGTTTAATTGAGTTCAATTTGAACTCAAATGAAGATCACCAAGCTACAATTGAAGATGAAACCCATGACTCCGCTGGAGGTCTAGAAGTAGCACAAAACCGCGATCAAGGAAGGACTAGCCACTTTGGATGCCATAGTTGCAGACTGCACAATAGTATTTGAGAAAGCCATGGAGTTGGTCACCAATCTATAGGAATATATAAATCTGCAGACACTGAATATAGCGATCAGGGAGTTGCAGCGGTAGTATGATGAAGTTAGGGTGACAATGTGCTCAATCGCACCAGCGCAACGCCTAGAAAAATTGCAGGAGAGGAAGCAGCTCCTCAAACATGTAGAGGCAATACAGAAAAAGGATGCCTTGCTTAAGTCCAGGCTGGAGCCTTGGTTAGAGGAGGCTTATCAAGTAATGACCACTATTTAGGATAAGCTAAAGGGCTTGCAACAGATGTTGCAGATAATGAGGCTGGCCACAAATGGACTAGCTATAGAGAAGTTAGTTGAGGAGGTGAAGCAAGAAGCAACTCAGAGCGCTGTCAAAGTTATCTTGATTCAGGTGGAGCTGGGGGATCTTCATAGCAAGATCACCAAGCTAGCTGAGTGACTCAAGGGCAAGTCACAACCTTTGTGTTGGCGTCCTATTGGGATGAGGTCCCCTGGGTCAGTTTTGGGGTTATTAAAATAACAAAAGTATTGATGTATTTTTTATAAATGATGTAAAGTATCCACAATTTGTGAATGTGGAGCGCGTAGATGGTTAGGAGTCAAAAGGGTTTTAGCCCTTTTTATATGTAAAGTTTGAGTCATTTCTGAGATCTACCCCTGGTCCGTGGACCATGGGATTTCATGTAAAAGGCTATAAATAGGTGTGTCTTAGAGAGACTAAGGCATGTCTATGTGTAAGAACATATGGAGTCTTAGAGTGATAGCACAAAAAAGTGGGTTATATAGGAGAGAAAAACTATGCATTGAGTGCAAAGAGGCCTAGGTAGAGTCCATAGTTGAGTGTGCGGACCCCTGTAACTGAGTGCACAAGGTAGTTTTGCATCTGTAAACTTGAATTGAAGATCAATAAAGAAGATTATTGAAGAATTTGTGTATATATGCTTATTTTTTTTTACTCCTGTTTACGATATATGTCGCGGATGGATAATGTGTTTATGAAATATTGATCTAATGATGCATGATTCACTTGAATAAGTCTTAATAAGTGTACACCATGCATTTAAAGTACTTTCACAAAGACTAGTATAAAATCAGTTATTTTTATTAAATACTTAAAATAGATCTATGCGAGCTCTGATCTAGGGTAGCTTTTGGTGCGCGTAAGTGGATGAATAGACTGTTAAGGGTCTACAAAGACCGATCGTGGATCTTCGTGAAGGTCTAAAGGCTGTTTTAACAGAGTGTAGTACTAAGCCCTGAGGGGTTATAGATTTGCGCGAAGGTAGGTCTAGGGAACTAAAAGACATCACATTGATCTCTTGATGCAGAAACTTAGTTCCAGCATCCCCCCATACTACTTCGGGTGAGACTGCAGCCTGTGCTACGCGGGTTGTTTCCGAAAGGGCCAGTGGTGTAGGGTTTTGTTGGTTGGTGCAACTAACTCCAAACCTGGGTTAGGACCCCCTAAGCCAACATATTACAAGGAGGACCATTGGAATATGGTTGAATTATAAATTGATGTTATCATATCTTTTGTTTGTTGGTTGAAGCAAAGGCATAAAACATTATAAATAATGTAAAGGTATTAGTATACAAAGCTCCATGAAACAATATGACTATTTTCAAGTGTGTCTTTTGTGTTGTATATGTGTCATTAAACACTAAGGATAGTGTTTGCCCAAGGGGGATGGGTTTATGATAACCCTGGTCATTTTTCCACTTGTGAAAGGCATTGAAAATACTTCATGCAAATATTTGACAAAATGGGATGAGTCAAGGGACACATATTCTAGAGACTGAGGATGGTTCCTTACTTGGGACACTCAAGTTTACTTGCTACAGGGAAAATATGAATTGTGTTGACAACTATTAAAGGTTGGTTGGTATGTTTTAATGGACTGGTATGTTTGAATTAAAGGAAAATCAACAAAAAAATGTAGGCCCATGCTTTCTTAGAAAGTTATACTGGGGCAAAGGACAAGGAATTAAAGAGGAAAATGGACAAGATTCTAGCTCCTTAAGCATAATGGCCACACACTATAACCAATCAACTAATGGAAATAAATCTGGGGGAGATATGGACAAATGGCACGATTGGAAAGGCTAGCAAGACTACTATAGATAAAGGTCACTATTTGAGGGAAAACGATAATTTGAATAGCTAAGAATAGGGAAACATAGAGAGAGGAATATGAATTCAAACAATTAGAAAGGGAATAAGGATGCATAATAAAAAGGGGGAGAGGGTAGTTCATGGAAAAGGGAGAACATAGAGAAAGAGAGAAGAAAAATAAAAAGGAAAGGAGAATGCAGAGGCACAATGAAATGGTGTTTCAGTTGGAAAGTGAGCAAGAGGAAATTGCTTCTAGGTAAGGAATTATTTCCTGTCGATTCCCGTTTGGCTAGAGGGAGGAGATGGGTTTTCTATGGATTCGTTGAGAGCTAGGGTGGAGAAACTATTCCTAGAGGATTTCTGGAAACTTCCTTGATGTATTTTGGTATTACTGTGGTTTTGGAGTCCCCAATATGGGTGGAATCATAGTGTTGTTATTTGAGGGGTAGAGACAACAAGTCTCTAGAATCCCTGTACATTTTGTTGATTGAAAATCAGTTGATGGGTGGAGGTTAAAGAGCCTCTATAATACTCTTCTCAACTAGAAGTTTTATTTAATTCCTTGAGAAATCTACCTCGGTTTATGAAATCTAACTCAGGGGTGACAACATCAAGTGAGAACTAGCTATAACTGTCTATGTTTGGGTGGAGAGTTTTTGTTCCTAACTCAGTTGCCCATCTTCAGTGTTAATTCGGTGTTAATTCAAGGTAAATTTTTTTAAATTAATTCCTTGATTTTGAGTTCATGATGGACTATTAAATTGATGTTGCATCTGTTGCATGAATGGTTTATGGATTCCTATAATAGAAAGGAAATGAATTTCTTATGCATGATTTATTTGTGATTGTGGTTTTACATTAATGTTTCCAAGAAATAAATTTAAACATAAATGTTCATCCTAATGTTTGTTGCATGAAGAATAATTGATCTTTCTGAGCTTGAAAGTATTGAATCCCTAATGAATGATTCTGATTACTATGGTTTATCCATGAATAAACCTTAAAAGTGGCTTATATATTATTATGGGCATGACCCCACTAATATTTGCCTCAACATATCTGACTTTCAACTCATATGACCCTTTCCTCATGACCAAGATCTTAGAATCTCAGATCTTGTAAGTTTCTAATAGTGCTACCTTCCCCAAACCTACAAGGTCATTTTGGTTGAGATTATCCTCCAAAAATCCATCCTGAGATGGAAAATCTCTTCTATTAGTTGTTGATCTTCCATTTCCATATTTGCATATTGACTTGATAGACATCTCAAATAGAGGGAATTTTTTTTCTCTTAACAAATATTCTCTTCTGTTAAGTCTCGAAAAAATATTGTTTTCGGCATTTTAGTTCATGGTCCCTTAGAGTTTTTCTTCAAGATGAGTTATTGTCGAGAATGGATTTCTATCGAGTCGTAGCTTTTGCTGAGAATTTTGTTTCTTCCAAGAAGAGTTCTTGCTAAGATTGGTTTTAGCCGAGAACAATTTCTTAAGAGTTAGGAGTTTCCTTCAAGAGAGTGTTCATCAGGAATACTTTCCGTCAAATAGGGAGTTCTTGCCAAGACAATTTTCTTCTGAGTTAAGAGTTTCCTTTAAGAGAGTTTTCACCAAGGATAGTTTCTGCCAAATAGGGATTTCTCGCTGAGAATAGTTTCTTCTAAGTCGGGAGTTTCCTATGAGATATTTTGCACCGAGAATAGTTTTTGCTGATGTTGTAAAAAAAATTAAAGCGGCGAAGACCTAGGGTTTGGCATGAGTTGCCAACAAATGAGGTTGTCATAGTCTAGCTTTTCGCTGACATTCTCACTCCCTTGATGTAAAGGAACGTCTCACCCAAGGCGATCCAAACCCATTGGAATGGATAAGGGATCTAAATTAGTATGGATATATTATTTGTGCCATTAGCCCTTTTAATACCCACACAACTATGTTATAGATGAGACATGCATTTATAAAAGAATAAATAAAGTCATCATTCATTTAAATGAAACATGACTTTTTTAAATAAGTTTATGCATTCATTGAATCGAGCAACACATGTTGTCCCAAAAATGCTTTTATATTACGATTCCCATCCATTACATCACAGATCAAACATAATTGTGGGATCCACTTAACTAAGAGATTACACCAGATTTTACAGTACATGGATTGAAACTTTTGCGCAGATGTAAAGTCCTACGAGAAAATACTAGAAGCAATAGAAATCACATAGATCAAAGGTTCTGTATATGAAATATTGGTCGACTTGTCCCTCTATGTTTTTTATAGGCTCTCTCGTTTTATCTGGTCCTCATGGAGGTTGTTTGAACCCGCCTTTGATTTGGTTTTCTTTGAATAAATGCTACTCCCTTTCCTCTTTCCGTATTGAATTTTTCAAAATTAACCCACTTTCCTGTTTCCGCAAGCATGCTTCCCTGTTTTCTGGTTGACTAGTTCAGAATGTTTAATTTAATTAATTAATTAATTAATTTATTTATGTTTTTTCTTTTCTGTATTTAGATTTCTAGTGACCTTCTTCAGATGGCTTTATCCATTTATCCTTCGCAACTATTGTTTTCCATATTTTCCAAAAAACTAAGAACCCAACAGTTGAATAGGGAGTTCTCACTGAGAATAATTTCTTCCGAGTCAGGGGTTTTCACTGAGAATAAATTTTTTCGAGAATGGAGTTTCTTCCAAAGAGGTTTTCTCTGGGGTGATGTGCACCTCAAAACTTAGGGACCTCAGACCTCAGAGTTAAGAGCTTAGGGCAATAGATTTTTCTTCGAGGTGGTTTCTTCCGGGAGGATTATAATTGGGGTGTCATGGTAGGAGTGGACCGACTTACTGCTACTGCTACCCATTAAGAGAGGGCATGTGGACAGAGGCCACTAGTCTGCTTAAATAAGGAAGGGAGTATGAGTGGGTCAACATCTTATTAATATAAATGAATACATGTATGTGGTGACCTCAGTCATGAATAGGTCAGAAACTAGCACATCATTGCCAAGTGGCAGTGAGAAGGAAGACTAAGATAGACACATGGGCATCGCAAGGGATAATGACATGGCACTAATTTATTAGCTCAAATTTAAATAGTCATATATTTCTATCCAAATACCAGATCAGGGAAAAAACTATATCATTAGAATCATCTCAACGAGACGAACACAACTATGTCATCTATTTAAGGTTTTGAATAAGTAAAAAAAAGATCAAAATTTTACACCTCATCCATAATGGAACCTTGGATCTTGGGTCAACATAGTAACCACCACCTTCTAATCTATGGTTTGGTGGGAATTAGGATGGGGTGTGTTACAGTGGACCTAGGCCACCTTACATTGAATGGTATCCAATTTTAAAATGGTCCCTTTGGGCCTGCCTTACACCCCTAGGGAAAATTCTAACACTCTGTTACCACTTAAAAAAGGATGACCTAGCCATTTCTAACTAGGCGGGTCAAAATAGGCCATGTATGATTAATTTTACCATAGTAAAATCATTTTCACTATGGGAAATAATCTAGTAAACCATTTTTTATTAAAATTTAAAAAACCCACGAGAATAATTGAATAAATAATTGTTTATTTAATTTTCTCCATGAATAACTATTAAATCTTTATTTGCTAATTATTCCTTGTCACATTTGACTAAATCGCCTAAGAATAATTAAATAAATCATTGTTTATTTATTATTCCTTAATTTTATTTTTGGAGTAATTGTTAAATCATTTTTTTATAAGAAGAGCTTCAGCGTAAATCACATGAAAAGGACAATTGTCGACGCGTTTCGAACCAACTAATGTGGTTCATCATCAGGACGAGTTGAAGATGCAGATCCAGATCAGCGTGTTAAATAGTCTAAGCAGAGACTCCAACAGCTAAAAAATCTAATGGCTACTTTTCCACTCCAGAACCCCAGTCAAACTTCCTCTAACCGATTTAATATTAAAATACTATTATATTCAAGGAGCAAGGTTAACCAGGGAAATAATAAAACCACCCAAAGGTTAATCTGTTAAAAATAATTCATTTATTTAATTTAAAATATTACTCTATTATATATAAAAAATGTATAAATATATATAGGTCAATATTTATTTAAAGGATTAATTCATTACATATATCAAATATATATGTATATTCTAATAATTTATTATTATACCCTATTTTTATTATTGTTATCCTAATTAATATTATTTATAATTGATATATAATTAATTTTATAGAAAAAAGGTTAAACAAGGTCGATTAAAAATTAATTTATTAATCTATTAAAATATTAATATTATATGTATAAAACACTAATATGTATAATTAATAATATTAGAAATGTAATTAATTAATTAATTTATTAGTATAAATATGTCCTAAATAAAAATACTAGTTAGTGGTTATACATATTAATTTATTAATTAAAAATTAGTTTAATAATTCATTTAAATATAATGGCCTTTATTATATAATAATTATTAATATTATATGTATATTTATATACAATAAATAATTTATTTGCTAATATATATAAATTAATAAATATATGTTCTAAATGAGATAAAAATGCTAGTTAATATAATCTGAATGGGACTCTAAATATTAATAGTACTAAACCTATAATGAATTGTCATTTGATTTAATATTGCTATTAATAATATTAGTAATATTTTAAGAATAATTTACGCTCAATTTTAATGAATTCTACATAAAATGAGATGATACCCAAGAAGAGAATAAACGAAAAGAGAGACCGGAGGACACGCAGAACAAGGGAAGAACATAACGCTGCCAGCGATAAGCGATACCAGACTCACTAAACCAAAGAAAGCCCCTAAGAAGAACAGAGGGGGGAGGAAGAAACCCTAAGACGACAACACAGGGATCCAATTTCTACTTACCTTCCACCCATCATCTCTGTTGAGATTGATGGGTCTTCGTTCAATTTCGATAGCTTCCCTTAACTTGCGATGATGAAACCGATCAACCCTCGCAATGACTTTGGCCTCCTCAATGTAGACATGATGATTAGTTTTGTCCACGTGCTCTGCAAGAGCCGAGGACTTTATTCTACCATGCCTCAGGTCCGCTGCATGCTCACCAATTCTCTACTGGATGGAGCGCCCTGTTTCCCCTATATAAGGGGTCCCACATGAGCAAGGAATCAAGTAGACACCTTTCATGTCTTTGGGGTTGACCGGATCCTTTACAGACTTTAGGGAGTTACGAATGGTTTTGAGCGGCCTGAAGGTTGAGGGGATATCAAACCTTCTAAGGATCCGAGCAATCCTATCCGTGGTCCCTTGGATATATGGAAGATGGACACCTGGATGGCGATCCTTAGGCTCTTTTTTATTGAATGCATTTTTGGAGGTTGTAAGGAAAGCCTTCCGACCAAGGTGCCTGCTATATCCGTTTTCCACAAAGACATCAAGGAGGTGGTTTCTCTCCCTATCCAGGTTTTCTTTATCCGAAATCCTGAGGGCACGCGTAGCCAAGGTGTTGAGAACACCCATCTTCTGAGCAGGGAAATGATGGGAATCAACGTGAAGATATTGCTCTGTGTGTGTCTTCTTACGGAACACTGCGTGGGAGAGAGAGCCATCCTTCCTCCTAGAAATAAGAATATCCAAGAAAGGGAGCTGCCATTGACCTCCTTTTCCATGGTGAACTTAATAGCTGAGGACTGGCCGTTGAGGTGATCCAGGAAGCGATCTAGCTCCTCATGGCCATGGGGCTAGATGACATTAGTGTCATCTACATATCTTTTCCACAACTTAGGAAGGAGACGGGCCGAGGCAAGAGCCTTGGCTTCGAAATCTTCCATAAAAAGATTTGCCACGATCGGGGAGAGGGGGGAACCCATAGCAACGCTACAGGTCTGCTCATAGAACTCCCCTTCAAAACAAAATAACGTGGAAGTGAGACAAACCTCAACAAGATGCGCGGTGTCCGGATCTGTTAGGCGATATATCACTTCCATGGCTTCTCTGATGGGAATGCACGTGTACAAGGAGACCACATCGAAGCTGACAAGAATGTCCTCCGGGTCCAGCTTAATGTCCTTCAGATCCAAGATGAAGGATGCAGAGTCCTTCACGAAGGACTCCGTACGGCCCACAAGGGGCTTCAGCTTAAGAGCCAGGAACTTGGCTAGAAGGTAGGTTGGACCCCCGATGGTGTTGACAATAGGCCTCAGAGGGACCCCTTCCTTGTGAATTTTAGGCACCCCATAAATTCTAGGAGCGATGGGGTTGCTCTCGATGATCTTACGGGACAGGGCCCCCACTGAGTTGCTTGACTTGAAGAGGCCAAAGTCATTGCGAGGGTTGATCAGTTTCATCATCGCAAGTTAAGGGAAGCTATCGAAATTGAACGAAGACCCATCAATCTCAACATAGATGATGGGTGGAAGGTAAGTAGAAATTGGATCCCTGCATTGTCATCTTAGGGTTTCTTCCTCCCCCCTCTGTTCTTCTTAGGGGCTTTCTTTGGGTAGGCGTGGTTTTTGTGAGTCTGGTATCGCTTATCACTGGCAGCGTTGTGTTCTTACCTTGTTCTGCGTGTCCTCCGGTCTCTCTTTACGTTTATTCTCTTCTTGGGTATCATCTATTTTTTTGTAGAATTCATTAAAATTGAGCGTAAATTATTCTTAAAATATTACTAATATTATTAATAACAATATTAAATCAAATGACAATTCATTATAAGTTTAGATTCTTAAACATTTAGTACTATTAATATTTAGAATCCCATACAGATTATATTAACTAGTATTAATACACAACCTAATATTTTTATCTTATTTAGGACATATATTTATTAATTTATATATATTAATAAATAAATTATTTTTTGTATATTATTATTTATACATATAATTATATTAATTATATATATAAGGCATTTTATTTTAATGAATTATTAAACTAATTTTTCATTAAAAATTAATATGTAATAACCAAACTAACTGTGATTTTTATTAGGAATATTTATACTAATAAAAAATTTTAATTAATTAATTACATTTTTCTAATATATTATTAATAAATATTAAGTGTTTTTTAACATATAATATTAATATTTTAATAGATTAATAAATTAATTTTTAATCGACCTTGTTTAACCCTTTTCTATAAAATCAATTATATATCAATTATAAATAATATCAATTAGGATAACAATAATAAAAATAGGGTATAATAATAAATTATTAGAATATACATAGATATTTGATATATGTAATGAATTAATCCTTTAAATAAATATTGACCTATATATATTATACATTTTTATATAGAGTTTAATTAAATTAAATAAATGAATTATTTTTAACAGATTAACCTTTGGGTGGTTTTATTATTTACCTGGTTAACCTTGCTCCTTGAATATAATAGTATTTTACTATTAAATCGGTTAGAGGAAGTTTGACTGGTGTTCTTGAGTGGAAAAGTAGCCGTTAGATTATTTTAGCTGTTGGAGTCTCTGCTTAGACTATTTAACACGCTGATCTGGATCTGCATCTTCAACTTGTCCTGATGATGAACCACATTAGTTGGTTCGAAACGCGTCGACAATTGTCCTTTTCATGTGATTTACGCTGAAGCTCTTCTTATAAAAAAGCTCAAACTAATCTAAACATGAATATTTAGCAGATAAAAGGATCTGAAAAACTAGATGTGATATTGAATTCTTAGAGGTCTCCACTCATAAAAACATGGTTAGGTTATGAAGGAGAATCCAGTAAATCTACGGCAGAGGATAAAAGGACAATCAACTTTGTAAAAGTTGCCAAGAAAGAGGATGACAACTCACATCATTCTAAGAAAAAAACTTTTAGCAACACTTCAACATCAAGTGAACAACTACAAAGGAACAATGTCACTATAGTACAGAAGGAAAAATAAATGGACAATAAATACACAACCTATCAGAAACCACACTTCTTCATAAGACAATGTTATCAAATTTCAAGTTGGTTAGATTCACAAACAACATCCACTACTAGGTACATATATTTGTTTTATGGATATTGTTATTGTTGTAAACAAATTGGACATAAAGCCATAAATTGTAGAGCTTATGTCAGAAGAATTGATTTGGAAATCTTAGGATGAGAAAGAATGGATTCATGAACGTTAAAACAAATATGAATCTAGACAAAAATTCATTTGCTCCACTCCTTGATATCACTGAATGTTTCTATTGTCACAAATTTGGGCACAAGTCATATGAATGTAAGCTTAAATATAATAGATTAACATCTCAAAATATATATAAAACAATTGGATGCATGCAATGGAGAAAGAATGTAGAAGAAAAAAAATTTGACAAGTGTGACTTAGTTCTATATGTTCAAGGTCAAAATAATAAGTGGTATGGGGACAATGGTTGCTTTAGACATATGACATGAGATAAAAGAAAGTTTCTTTCCCTCAATGAAAATAAAACTAGAAATTTCACATTCGGTAATGATGAAGCAGGAAGAATTAGAGGAAAGGGCACAATCAGTCTCAACAATGGAAGAGGAAAGGATCAATATGTATTGTTTGTAGATAGTCTAAAACATAACTTGTTGAGTGTAAGTTAGATGTGTGACAAAGGCTATGATGTTTTTTGTAGAGCTTGAGACTGTGAAATCAGGTCAACATCTACATGGAAGGTTCTGGCTAAAGGAGTTTGAACTAAGAATAATGTATGTATCTTGAAAGAAGAGAATGATGAATGCTACATCAGCAAACAAGATGAATCTTGGCTATGGCATAGGAGATTGGGGCACCTCAACTTTGATCACATCATGAAACTCAGTAACAAGAAAGCAATCAGAAATATACCAACAATAAAAAGGCCTCAAAACACTATCTGCAAGTCATGTCAAATGGGTAAACAAACACGAACATCATGCAAAGTCAAAGATAAACTATCAATTAGTAAACCCTTAATATGGATCTATGCGGGCCTTCCAGAATAGAAGCATCAGGAGGAGAACAATATTTCATGCTGGTAATTGATGACTATTCAAGATTAACATGGGTGGAATTTCTCATAAATAAGTCAGAAACATTTGAGAAATTTAAAACATTTAAGTCATTGGCAAAAAATCAAACAGGGTGCAAGATAAAGTGCATAAGGTGAGAAAGAGGAGGTGAATTTACATTAGATGAGTTTTTAGACCTATGTAATGAATTTGGGATAAAACAACAATATATTACTACAGACACACCACAAAAAAATGGAGTTGCATAGAGACAAAAAAGGTATGTTCAACAAATAACTAGAGCCATGATGCAAGAAAGAAACATTGGTCAAACCTATTGGGAAGAAGCAGTGCATACACTAGTACATATTCTCAATAAGGCACATCTTAGACCAAATTGTGATAAGACACCTTATGAACTATGGCACGGGAAACCAACAACAATCAAACATTTTAAAGTATTCAACAGTAAATTTTATATCAAAACTAATGATGAAAAGCTGGTAAAGTTTGATGCTCGATCTGATGAAGGAATATTTTTGGATATTTGTCAAAACGTAAGGGGTACATGTGTTATAATAAAAGACAACATAATATTGTGGAATGCATGGATGTAAAGGTTCATAAAGAGCTACCCAATAAGAACAAGAACACAGGTTTTAACAATCCTCCAGACCATCATTATCATATCAATAAGGAGAATGAAGTACAAAATGAAGAATTAGACAATACTGAGAATCACCCAAAAGGAACTTAAAGATACACTCAAAAGAATCATCCAGAAAATCAAATTATTGGAGATAAAAGTGAAGGAGTACAAACAAAGAGGCAACTAGCAGAAACATCTGAGCAAGTTCATATAGCCATATTGTCACAGATAGAACCAAAGAACTTTGAGGAGGCAAGTAAAGACAAAATTTGGATAGATGTTATGAACGAGGAATTATACCAAATTGAGAGGAACATGACTTGAGAACTAACACCAAGACGTGTCAGAAGAATATCATTGACACAAAATGGGTATTCAAAAATAAGATGAATGAATAGGGTCATTTTTTTAGAAACAAAGCCAAACTCATGTGTAAGGGTTACTCACAAATAGAAGGACTTGATTATGAAGAGACCTTTGCACTAGTCACGAGATTGGAGGCAATCATGATGTTTTTTTCCTTTGCATGCTATAATGATTTCAAGGTGTATCAAATGGACGTGAAATCTACTTTCCTAAATGGTAATCTTGAGGAAGAAGTCTATATGGAACAAACTAAAGGTTTTTCATTGACAGATAAGCCTAATTGTGTCTGCAGGTTAAAGAAAGCATTATATGGTATTAAAAAAGCACTAGGGGTGTGGTATTGTAGGCTGGACAAGTACCTTAAAAAATAGGGGGTTCAAGAGAGGAGGAGCTAATGGTAATCTATACATAAAGGTTGATGGAGCTGAGTTACTAATTATAGTTGTGTACATGGATGATATTATGTTTGGGAGCCATAAACATCATCTGGTAGAATGGTTTGCTTCAAAATGTTTATGATTGGAGAACTTACCTTCTACCTAGGGCTCCAAATCCTACAAAACCCTGGAGGAATATTCATTTCTCAAGAGATATATCTAAGAGATATGTTGAAAATATTCCAAATGGAAGATTGTAAGCCTGTCTCAACCCCCATGACTACGGGATGTAAACTATGTGTAGATGATGAATCAACTAATGTGGATCAAAATCAATATAGATCTATTATAGGAATTCTATTATACCTAACAACTTCTCAACCAAATATAACGTTGCCAGTTAGATTAGTAGCAAGGTATCAATTAGCACCCAAACAAAGCCATTTGTTTGCAACAAAAAGAATATTCAGGTACTTGAAAGGGACTATAGGCTACAGCCTATGGTATCCGAAAGGTAAGGATTTTACTTTGACATCATACATAGATACAGATTGGGCAAGTTGTGTGGATGATAGAAAAAGTACAAGCAGTGGTGCATTTTACCTAGGAGAATCATTGGTGGCACGGAAAAGAAAAAATACAATCATTAGTTTCTCTATCTACCACGGAAGCTAAATACATAGTAGCTACAGCTTGTTGCTCACAAGTATTGTGGATGAAACAAACACTACAAGACATGAAGGAAAATTTTAATGAACCTATATCTATCAAGTGCGACAATACAAGTGCAATAATCATTTCAAAAAATCTTGTGCTCCATTCAAAGACTAAACATATCCCTATAAAGTACCACTTTCTCAGAGAACAAGTGGCTAAGAAAATAGTGAAGATGGAGTAAATACCCATAAGGGAACAAATAGCAGACATATTTACAAAACCCCTTTCTAAAGAACCATTCGAATATCTAAGAAACAAGCTAGGGATACCACCTATAGACTCTCTTCACTAATGTGACTTCAAAAGGAGAACCTAAAAGACTGCAAAGTATATGAAATTGAGCATGACCTAAGGGGGAGATTATAGGAGAAAGAAGGAGTAATGAAGAGGAACACAAATCTTATGATCATGTCAAGAATTTGAAGCAGTTAAAGAAGAAGAAAGAACAAAAGCATCATAAAAGTGGGAAATCTAGTCACTTTCTCTAGGAGCTATCAACATCAGCCATGTTCACCATTCAAAAGTCCATTCTTCAATGAATTTTTTTTCCCTTCATATGTATATATATCTGATGCATAAACATGTAAATAAATATATGCAAGTAGAAACAGTACTAGTACTTCTAAGACAATTGGATATCTATTCAAACCATGTTGGAGGTTAAGCATAACTTATTGTATAATTGCATCATCAATGTTTCTCAAAACTATTCATTTTTCTGAATGCATCAATGTACATTTTAATAATCCCCATCAAAAATCTGATGTATGAAAACTTGAGAGCCATCCAAATACAAACATGGAAGCAAAGCAAAGACATTTGCATCAAGCGAAGGAGCAGAATCTTAATATTTGTATGTTTGGTTTATAGATGCATTCATCATGAAGCATCATGAGATCTACATCCAAAACTTATTATTTTCAATCTCCATGTGAAAGACTATTATCTCAACAACTAACAAATATTGTACCAATTTCACTGCATCACTAGGATTTATCAAAATCCTTCAGCACTATCATTATGAAAACATAGATTTGAATGCAAATGGTGAATGCTTGAGAAAGTAAGATGGATCTACTATCAAAAGAACAAATCTCTTGAAGTACTTTGACAACATTAAACTAAATATTTTTTTTGATGGAAATCCACATGCTCATAGGAACAACGCATCAAGGTCTCATCTCTATGTCCAATAAAATCAACAATATCAGCAGGTTCTCAACATTAGAATGAAAAATATCTTCCAGAAAAGGGAATAAAATTAGGCAAAGGCTATTCTCAAAATCTCTGGAAAAAAACAAAAATTATTATTATTATTTTTGGCACAATATTATGTGTAGGTCCTTGAAGCAAATGATAAAGTCAATAAAAGACATAATTAATGAACCCATTTTAGAAAATACAAACTTGAAAGAAAACCATTAAGCATTTTCCAATAGAAATAAAGATCCAAACGCATTACTCTATAGCTACATTGGATACACAAAAGAACTTGGTGAAATTTAATAACTCTGAGAAATTCCATCTCTAATGGGTTCCAAAAATCAATAATGTTGACATATATCTCAATGTCAATACAATAGGACAACCTGAAAATTATGAAAAATACAAAGGAAGAAGAGACTTAATCAATCTAAAGAATGCATACTTGTATGCTTAGTGGAATTGGACAAGCTCAAATAGTAATAAATAAAACAAGCTGAGGATAGTGGAATGTAACACATGAACAAGAAAAGGAGCATGAAGGATATGCATTGAACAATGTCGGTTTTACTCCACAATTAAATGCAGCAACATGGACAGGCTGGATTCATCAATTGGAAATAGCAACAAATGAATAACTGGTTGAAGAGCGTTACAAATTGTATGCAGCATTGAAGTACATTGGTTGGGCTTAACAGTGATAGGGAATAATAATTTAATGTGCAATGGTCATTGGCATAATCAATTATACAAAAGCATTCTACTATTGGCTTGGAAAATAATGTTGGACATTATAATCTCCGCGATTGAGAATAGTTGAAACAGTATGACATCGATAACATATATTGATGCTACAGACATAAAGTGTTACAAGTATATGTTAAGACAAAGGGAATTAGACCTACCAAATTAGTTATTACATGGTATGTAGACTTTATATGTTAGGGAACGTTATATTCCAACCAAAATATACGACAAGATTGCCCAGAAAATGATAGTAGACGTTGAGCATTGAAATTAGGGTTATGTGCCCTAATTTCATATTCATGCAGAATTGGCAACAGTAGAAAATAACAATGTCACATCACTGAAGATTCCGTGTTTTGTGTTTTCAACCAAAAATGACATGCCCATCACCCCAGGGTTGCAGGTGGCGATGGAGATATGTTGATAAACAATGTGTGTGCAATGGTTTGAGAAGAGATTTGGAATGATTTATGGGCCTCCACATCGCTGAAATCCACTTTGGCCCCTCTTCATGTATCTCAAGTTCTTGTGAAGCTAAGAGAAGAAGCCTCATTGGCTCTTAAGTTCTTCATATGGGAAAGCAAACAAAAAGGTCTTTATCATACTACAGAGTCGCATTGCATGATTTCCCACATACTCTACAAGGGAAGAATGTATGATCATGCCCAAGAGATCCTCACGAGTTTTGTGAGGGCACAGAAACGTGAACGCTTGAGCCCAAACCTATTTGACATGGTGAAGGAAACACAAAGGGCATGCAATCCACCTTCCAGAGTGTTTGATGCCCTTCTGAGAACTTACACTGAAGCTAGGATGCTAAAAAAGTGTTGAAAATAGCGACAAGAAATGCTAAAAATAGAAATTCTCTAAATAACATTGCTATAGATAGCATTTCAGGTACTAGTGTTGAAAGTAGCAACAAGGAATGCAAAAAATAAAAATGCTAAAAATAACATTGCTATAAATAGAATTTCAGGATATATTCCAATTTTAATTTGCCCTTGAATTAAAATTGAAAATTAAAATTCGAATTTAGTCTCACCATCTGTTTGAAAAATAATTAGTTAATTCATCTTGACTTTATTAATTAGAGAAAATCAAATATGAAGTCTATGTGAAGACATGAAACAATTATTCCTTTGATTGAGGAAGTTATCCCTTAATTAAGGAGATAAGGATGAGTTGTATTTGAGTTGTAATTAGTTAGCTCAGTTAACTGAGTTAAGTCTAGTTAGATTAGTTCCAAACAATTTGTGGAACTAATTGTGATTTCAATCAGTTAATGCATGAATGCACGCAACTAGTGTTCTGCAGATAACTGAATATTCTCTCATAAATAACTCATGCATGTTAGTTCAGACACAGACCTAGTTGAGATTAAAGATAGGGACATTGTACTATCAGTTGGAGGATTCTTCCTATAAAGGAAACTCATCCATGCAGAAGGAATTAAACTCCTTCAGGATTGTGCAGTTATTTTAGAGGTCAGTGTTGTGTGTGAGGTGAGAATTACACAGGTTGCAGCTGGAGGACCTAGGAGAAACTGCACAAGGAAATAGGAGTCTTGGAGGATTGAAGGAAGGCATATGTGTTGTCTATTCTTTCTATGAGCAGCAATGAGGGATTGTATTGAGAGCTGGATAGCTTGTGAGCTAAAGCTTTGTGTAATCCTGAGATATTTCCACTTGTATGATAATACAGATAGAGGGGTTTTTAGCTGAGGCTTTCCCAAGAGTATTCTTCTGTGTTTCATGAGTTATTGAATCTTCTTCTTTGTTATATGTGTTCTGTTTGATCTTGCTCAAAATCGATTAAGCTTCCGCAAGTTTGATTGTAGAAGTAGATTAAGTATTTTTCTTTAGTACATTGCATAATCAGTTTAATCTACAGTGAGAATTTCTACATGGTATCAGAGCAAAGGTGATCAAAGCAGAGAACAATATACAAAGAAGGGAGAAGTTCGAAGTTTTGAAGTTCTTGATTGCAGGTACAAAATCGATTTCTTATCACATCTCAAGTTCACCAATGGTGTTCAATGGCTTGAGAATCGAGTATGCCTTGGATGGCAGCTTGAATTACATGGATTGGAAGGATCACATGGAAGCAGTATTAGAGGACAACGGTTTGAAGGACTTCATTGATCAAGAAGTCCCCAAGCCAACAACGGCTAATGCCTAAGAATTTGTGGAATGGAAGAAATGTGTGGTGAGAGCGAGGAGGATTCTTTTGGAGGGAGTTCAAGACCACATTGTCTCGAGTCTCCATGGGAAGGAGACTTTGTTTTCAATGTGGAAGAAATTGAAGGATCTATATCAGAACAACAACAACCAGAGGAAGTTGGCACTGAAGGAAAAGCTTAAGAAAATCAAGTGCGAAAAGGGCAACACGATCTCTACATATTTGAACAAGCTCACCACTTGTAGAGATGAGCTTGGAAGTGTAGGAATCACGACAACTGATGATGACATGGTGAGTCTTGCTCTCCTTGTTCTTCCTAAGAGCTGGCATAGCTACCAGGACTCAGTGAATGGAAGAGAGAAACTGCCAGATTGGGAATGACTGTGGTCGGATCTGATGCAGGAGGATATCAGGAGGAGCACCAGAGATGGTTCTTCATCCAAGGAGGATGAAGAAAATATAGCCTTAGCCAGTAAGGCAAGGAAAGGGAAGGAGAAGGATTCTCATTCCAAATCGAGTTCTTCCCATGGTGGGAAGAAGATTGACAAATCTAAAGTGAGATGCTTTAATTGTCATGTGATGGGTCATTATGCAACTAATTTTCCATTGAAGAAATCCAAGAAGGGATCCTTGGAAGGATCTGAAGGTGAGGCATTGGCCTCTCAGTTCAGATTGGATTTTACCCTCATCGCATGCATGGTTTCATCGATGATGGGTTGTGGTTGGTTTCTTGATAGTGGAGCCTCATTCCACATGACTAGCGATAAGAGTTTATTCAGTACCTTGGAGGAGAAGGACTTCCAGATGTGCATTGAGATGGGTAATGATGAAAGGTATAGTTTTTCAAGAGTGGGCACAATTGCCTTTCAGAGGGATCATGGAGCTCTCATTACCTTAACTGATGTGAAGTATGTGCCTGGACTGAAGAAGAACTTGGTATCGATCACGATGATGGAGGACAAAGGCTACGATGTTGTCTTCAGTAAGGGAAAGGTCTTCCTTAGACACATCACCACGGGTCAGGTGAAATAGATCGGTTCACGGGTACAGAACATGTATTCTCTTGAGGTTCAAGATGCATGCAAAGCCTTGAGGAATAAGGAAAATGTGGGAGAACTGGTGGTTGAGAGGGAGAGTACATTACCTTTCAACATGCAGTGCCAAAAGAAGTCTTAGACAATTGTGGTGGAGCCACAATTGGTGAAGCATCTTCAGGTGGTTGTGGAGTAGACACAATTGGAGATGCTGAGAGGAGACCGAGTGGAGGCGTCCACTCATGCAGAGACCTCCAGTAGGGGGAAATTTCGAGCTAGGTGGGCAAAAGAATAACATGCAGCCATACCTCTAGGTGTGAAGTGGAGCGATGTGAAGTGATAGTCTCAAGAAGGCTGAAATAAGGGCAGGACCCTTGAGGTACCCAACCTCTTTTATTAGACTCACTACGGAAGCCCTGACGAGGAGTAGCAGGACTGGCTGAGTGGTTAGAGACAGATGTGGATGCAGTGGTAGAGGGAGCTTTAGCATCAGAGGGTGTTTCTAGCCGAACAGGGAGGTCAGTTGGGAGATCAGCTACTTACTTCTCAGTAACTGAGTTGCAGTCCAGCGTTGGGCAGCACAATGCAACATGATGAGAGGAGGTGCAGTGCGGATGCAGTGCTGGGAGATAGGACCAGCAGCAACATGGATGCAGTAGGAGGAATCAGTGGGATTGGTGCAGTTAGATATCAAAGTGACAGAGGCTAGAGCAGTTAGATACTGAAGAGCACAGAGGTGTAGAGTTTTCATTCGACAGAGGCAATAACAGTCAGAGACTTTGATGACAGATGCATCATACTGATTCGAGTTGGATATTTTTTGTTTCTGGAGTTGCTTGAGCAACAACACTTGAGAGAAGTGTTACATGCAAAACATTCCAAAGGTTCAAGATCGGGTTCGAGTTGAATGCTTTTCTTGTTGAGAGGGAGTGTTGAAAATAGCAACAAGAAATGCTAAAAATAATATTTCTATAGATAGCGTTTCAGGTACCAGTGTTGAAAGTAGCAACAAAAAATGCAAAAAATAAAAAAGCTAAAAATAGAATTGCTATAAATAGCATTTCAGGATATATTCCAATTTTGATTTGTCCTTGAATTAAAATTCGAATTTAGTCTCACCAGCTATTTGAAAAATAATTAATTAATTCATCTTATCTTAATTAGTTTGATAAAATCAAACATGAAGTCTATGTGAAGACATGTAATAGTTATTCCTTTGATTGAGGAATTTATAGGATGAGTTTTATTTGAGCTGTAATTAGTTAGCTTAGTTAACTGAGTTAAGTCCAGTTAGATTAGTTCCAAATAGTATGTGGAACTAATTGTGAGTTTAGTCAGTTAATGCATGCATGCATGCAACTAGTGTTCTCCAGATGACTAAATATTCTCTCATAAATAAATCATGCATGTCAGTTTAGACAAATACCCAGTTGAGATTAAAGACAAGGACATTGTACTATCATTTGGAGGATTTCTCCTATAAAGGAAACTCATCCATGCAGAAGGAATCAAACTCCTCCAGGATTGTGCAGTTATTTCAGAGGTCAGTGTTGTGTGTGAGGTGAGAATTACATAGGTTGCAATTGGAGGACCCAGGAGAAACCACGCAAGGAAATAGGAGGGTTGGAGGACTAAAGGAAGGAATATGTGTTGTCTATTCTGTCTATGAGCAGCAGTGAGCAACAGTGAGGGATTGTACTGAGAGCTAGATAGCTTGTGACCTAAAGCTTTGTGTAATCATGATAGCGGGGTTTTTAGTTGAGGCTTTCCCCAGAGTATTCTTCTATGTTTCATGAGTGATTGAATCTTATTCTTTGTTATATGTGTTCTGTTTGATCTTGCTCAAAATCGATTAAGCTTCCGCAAGTTTGATTGTAGAAGTAGATTAAGTATTTTGCTTTAGTACATTGAATAATCAGTTTAATCTACAGTGAGAATTTCTACATGGTATCAGAGCTAGCTGATCCATAGAGAAATTTCTACAAAAAGGCCTCTGAAGTTGTTTTTATAAGAATGGATATGTTTAGGATTGTTCCCACTGTTTATGCCTGTAATATGCTCTGCATAGTTCTTGGAGATCTAATCGTGGGGACTTAGCGAGGAAGTTCTTCCCAGACATGACGGGCGGTGGGTTTCTTCCCAATGTTTTTACATACAATATTATGATTAATTTCACGTGTAAAGAGAGGGATTTCTAGTGTGCAAGGAGCCTTTTCAATCAAATGAAAGAAATGGTCTGCCAACTAGGCATTGAAATTAGGTTTTTGTGCCCTAATTTCATATTCATGTAGAAATGATTACGGTGGCAACATTGAATACAATGATAATGGATTATGTTCATGCAGAGAGGTTATGCCATTGAAAGAGAAGCTTTCTTGCTATTGTTGAAATATGAATGGTTTATACAACAATTTTTGAAATTCCCTGAGCATTGGCACATATTATTTCGGTGGAGCAGTGTTATCATTTTTTTTGCAGCATTGTTATTTTCGGTGGAGCAACATTATTATTTTTGGTGGACAAATGTTATTTCTGAGCAGTGTTATTATTGGTATCAACGAAATGATATCTTGGAGCAGCCTTATTATTTCGTTGGAGACAAGCATTATTTTGGGGCAGCCTTATTATTTCCAACATTATATATATTTCTTTGGAGCCAGTTTGGTATCAACGATATGATATCTTGTGTTACGCTTATATGAAATCTGTGTTATGGTATCATCGTATATGTTATGGTTTCCTCCATCAAACTTAATGTAACAACGATATGATATCTTGTGTAACACATAATATTTTAACTTGTCTCGATGCAAGAAGGTTGCATGCCCGTGAAGGAAATAGCACATTGTTGGCGACATTGAAGGGGACGTTGATATAGCTCCTTCTGATGCTTACTATCGAGCCTAAGTAGTACCTGTATTCTTCAACCTTGTGAAATGAATTTGGTACTTCAACTTATTTTCCAGTTAGTACTCTCCAATAAATGTTGACTGCTCCAAGGATTTTCTCAAGACAACAAAGCGAAGAAGACATTCTTTTTTTTTCTCTCGACACGAGCTTCAATGATTCACATAGAATTTAAATGTCATTTTTTTTTCTGCTTGGTTATATTCTCTTTGGTTTCAATTGCTCATTCAAAAGGTAAACAGGGCACACTATTTGCATTTATTTATGAGGTAATAGACTTATGCCACCATTGGACCGAGTTCAAGTCACCAACGTTCTTTAATAAATACCACTGCGTATTGTATGCCATGATTTTGATTGGTTATATTCACTTTGAAAAGGTATGGAAACCTGATTTCAAGTCACCAAATTTCTTTAATAAAATGCACCACATATTGTATGTCATGCATGATTTCGTTGGTTATATCCGCTTTGGAAAAGGTATGGAAACCTGAGTTCAAGTCACCAACGTTCTTTAATAAATGCCACCACATATTGTATGCCATGATTTCTTTGGTTCTATTCACTTTGAAAAGATATGGAAACCCAAGTTCAAGCCACAAATGTCTTTAATAAATGCCACCATATATTGTATGTCATGATTTCATTTGTTATATTCACTTTGGAAAATGTATGGTTTCCAGCATTGTTGGCATACAACTCAAAACCATTTTTTGAGTAGTTAAAGAATTTGGAGGATGTTTTTTGTGTTCTGTTAAAGCATTTGGTGGATGATTTCATGAAGAAATTTGTTGCAAAAGAATAGGTAAAAAGTGAGGAGAGGTTTCACATCTCCTAAAGCTTTCATTTGAGGAATTTGTTTGCCTTTCTTACAAAACTTCTGAGATAGCTTGTTGCCTGCTCTTGTGGTTGTCCAAAGTTGCACTAAAACCAAATTTCAAGTCTGATCAGAGAATGTTTAGGGCTTATTTTACATATTGTTTTGAAGTAAGATTCCTTCATGACCTAATAAAGAGACCTTTTTGAGCAAAGTTGAAGGCCCAATTGTAGACCTCACTAGAAATTTTAATTGGAGAGGACTGGTTGTGGAGATTTAAATTTTCATTGGAGTTGCCCTTTGAACACTTGTGCAGACTTAAATATTTGTTAGAGTTTCTTTATAAAACCTTTTAGACTCACAACATTTTTGAATACATCTCTTAAGACACTTTTTAGAGAATTCTCTGAAGACATCTCTAGATCCTTGAAATAAGATTGGAAACCACTGAAGCAGCCTCGTGAGACCAACCTGAAGCATATGTTAAGGATTTGTTTTTGCATTCATTGGAGATCTTGGAGCAATCCTTTGGAAGGTACTTGTTGAAGCTGATTGGAAAAACATGTTCTTAAAGACCCGTAAAGGCTTATAAAAGCAACATTGTTGAAGTCCTCATGATGTAGCCTTATAGAAGTTTATTTGAAGCTAAATTCATTGAGCCTCCTCATGCCAAAAAAGTCTTTGAAAGGACTAATATGTTACTCAGGCCCGAGATTCATTTGAAATAAATGACAATAGAATATTGGAATCTACATTGTGCTCTTTCTATGCTTGCATAATATATAATTGAGTATGGTTACACAAAGTGTATTCTCAATAGTGTTTTGCAATATTTTAGAGATTGTTCTCACAATAATATTTTGCAGCAGTCTTATAATGCTTATATGTCATACAGAGCAACATTCATTTTGGAGCAACATTCATTCAATATGGAGGAGGTCTAATAAGCCATTTGCAGTGGTATTCATTCAATGATAGTGTCAACATTGTTTATAAAGAACAAGACATTGCAGGTTATAGATCATTAATAAAATGATGACAACTAAACTTAGGACACTTTTATAGGCTACAAGACATCTATAATCCCTTGGAATTGATTTCAAAGGGGGAGGTAAGAAGAGGTTATGGGAAATAATCAGGAAAAAGAACAAAGGTTATGGGAAACAATGAGAAATAAGCAGAGGTTATGGCCAACAAGGAGAAATATATTTCAGGAAAAAAGGAGGAGGACACATGAGTTTCCATCAATGCCGAAGGGGGAGATTGTTGGCAATATTGACATTGATGTCAAGATTAAGTTGATTGATTATTGCCAATAAATGTTATTGATGTCAGTAAGCACATTGGTGATCATTTATGTTGAATGGAAAGTGTACATAAACGTAGAATATTGAATATAAAAGGTTGAAAGTGATGTGAAGTGCAAAGGGTATGTTAATCAATGTGAAGGCTAAACATTGAGACAAAATATGAAATACATATATTTGTTTGAATATAAAATGTAGATAATCCAAATATGATTTGTCTCTTGTAATTATTACTGAATGAGTTGTCAATTCAGCTCTATTTTGTATTACAAATAATTTTTAGAACTAAAAATTAAAAGACAAGTTTGTGAGCAGTTTTGGAAGTCCAAGGGACTATGCTTCATTTCATATTCCTCCAAAAAATACAAAAAGCCAAGAGTGCTTGCTTATAAAACATACAATGTGGAATGAAACTTATGATCTTATGTTTGAGTGGAAGTGGTCTACATCAGAAAAAAGAATGAACAGTAGTAGAAGTAAAGAAGAGTGAAAAGAAGAAGTAGTTCAACAAAAAACTTGACAGAAGAATTGGATATGAGGTAACTAGAATTTGTGACTTGAGAAATTTATGTTATTTTTATGTTGTAGCTTGAAAAAGAACATGTTGTAGCATGTTGAGGTAGGAGCCTCCTGTGGGTTGTAGCCTACAGAAAACTTGTGGGAGTTGGAGCTTCCTTTGAGGTAGGAGCCTCTTGTAGGTTGGAGCCTACAAAAATCTGATGTAAAAAGGAGTAGCAACTTGCCTTCACATCACCTTCAGTCTAAAGTTTATGGTTTTCTCCCTTCAAGGTTTCCACTTATATGTTGTGTCTTTATGTGTTTAATTATTGCATTTTGTGTGAATGCTTTAAATTTTTGGTAAAACAAATATGCAAACCTCTTTCCTTTAAATCTTCAAAAGGATTTCAATAACTATTGAACACAAACATAAATCATTAACTGCATAAGAACAAGATTAAGTTGAGAAAAAATGAAGAATTAAATTACTGATTCACCCCCCCCTCAGTAATTTCCCATCTTAAATATCATTTATGGCTAAGAGGAAATTGGAAAAGGCAATGACTATGGATTTGGAAAGGAAAAAAGGTATTTTGGCACATTATTTATGAAAATAATGGAAATTAGGAGAAAAGGAAGGTGAAACGACATAGGTTGCATGTGAGAAGGAAAATGAAGTAAAATAAGGGAAAATTGAAGAAAATAGAGGCCTCATTAATAAAAAAGATTTTGAGGATCATTTCATAGTCTTTTCAGTTTAGTGTTATAATTTGTCTTAGAGAGGATAAAACACCAGGAGGAGAAAGAAATCAAGCAAGGAAAGGAAGGACAAGGAAAGGAAAGGAAAGGAAAGGAGAGCAAAGGAAAGCAAGGATCAAGCACCTTCAGTGAGAACACTTTCAGTTAACAGGTTACATGTATGATTTCCTAGCATGTTTTGACATGCACGGTATGTGCATGTTGGTATATGGTTCTTTTGTTGTCATTGGTATGGATTTCATCGGGTTTTGGCAGTGGATTTTAGCCTAGCCTTTCCATTTTTGGATAGCCATGGCGTGATGGGATTGTTATCAGTTTGAGCTTTGGATTTATGGATGGTTTTGGAATCTGGTGTGAGGTGGTCTCAGGAAAATTCCCAAAGGCATAGGAATCCCTTAACCAATAATGGTAGGATACATGGTAAAGCTTGAGGGTGGAGACAAGAAATTTCCTTAAGGATGGTGAAGAAATTTTGAGGCATCCAAGCTTGGTTTGATTTTGTGATCTTGGGACTAGTTTAGGTGACATCATGGTATGGTGAGGATGGAGGTGGTTTAACCTATGAATTCCACTAGTTGTTTTATGGATGGGTTTATCCCTTGAGATCCCACATTCACACTTGGAATATGGCACGTGGGTGATTGGTTGAAGAGAGATTTGGCTCAACCGATCTATGGTCAGGTGGAACGTGGAAGTCCCGAGCCTAGTTGGTAATTTCCTATGGTTAATAAAAGCTAAGTTTCTCTTGCTTTTGGTAAGGAAATGTACTTTTTATTATGTGGCTTTAATGGTTTTTCTCTTGTGGTTATTTATATGGTTACATGCTAATTATAAGAATGGTTTTATGACAGATCTTAGTCATGGATCTTTTCATGTTTTCACTCATAACTGAATAAGTAATGAATGCAAGACCTAAATTGTATTAAGATAACTAATGAGAGAAGGTAGTGACCCTTCTTGTTAAGCCTCATATAAGTTTTCAGATCCTTGTGTTTAGACTTGCAGTCATGACCTGTAGGTTGCATTTTCATCACGTGTTTGACAGAATGACTGTCATGGTTGGGCTTGGTTGGGTCAATTCCTTGATCAAGTTTTGTGTTAAAGGCTTTGTCTTGGTACCATTTATTGTCTCGGAAAGTCTCATCAAGTTTTGGGCAGTGATTTAGAGGCTAGCCCTGAAAAAGTGGTTCAAATCTCATAGCCTCTAGCAGAAAACTCACTGAAAAAGACTATAGCAATTTTGGGAGTGACTATAGGGTTCCATTCACATGGATGCCTTGTCATGGGAGCACTTGGGCATTTAATTCATTGAAATGCTAGGTTAACTCAAGGGTTGGGCACCTGGAGTGGTGGATTAGCTCCTGAGGGTCCTGAAGCACCTGAGGGCGGTCTCTAAGGTCTTGTTTTGTCGACTCCATTTCCTTAAGGTTACCTAGGAGGTTGAGTCTTATCATAGTGACCCTCAGCTCATGTTGACCTTGGGAAAGGTGGTGAAAGTGGGTAAATGTGGGAGGAAGATGTTGCAATGATGACAAAGAATTTGTTGAAATTCTCTGTAAGACTAGCTGTCGACAATGAGAGAAAGCATAAAACTAGTTAAATTACAAACATAAGAGTAGTTCCATAACCAATAAGAAAAACAAGGGGTAAGGTACATAAGCATGAACTCAAATGAGACCAAAGGAGGGCTAGCAAATCATAAACCAACTAGAATTAACCCATCCACAAAACACCCATAGTTCTTGAATTGGAATTTTGTCCCATTCTCGAAATTCCAACTAACATGAGCATGAAATCCCTTACTAATTTATCAAAACGAGAAGGCATTTTCCATTGAAATAACAAGACATTCCCACCACTAGAAAATAGAAACGTCCTTGTATTATGAGACAACCACAATGTAGTTTGCACTCCTCTTAAAAAATGGCACATATTCCCTCCAACTAGAGCGTGACACCACCACAAAAACCATTGTTTCCCTTAACTCAGGTGCAAAGGTCCCCACTATGACCACCTCCATGACTAGAGAGAAAGATAAGGCCTACATAAAAATCACCACTAAAACCACTAATATGACCACTTTCAGAGCTTAAAAAGGGTCCAACATAAACACTTCCACCAAAAGATCCATTGAAACCACTACCAAGACCCAAAAAATCTAGAAACACAAGGTCTGCTAAAAGTTGGCGTGGGAAAATCACTTTTCGTACAAACTCATTCCCATGGATCTGCAGTTTACTTAGGGCCAAAACATTATGCCAATTTCACCTCGACGAATCAACTAATCCTTCATTCAATGTTGAATCCTTAATGATTCTTTAACAAGTTTTCTCATTTATTCAATCATGTGTATGAAGTTCTACTCAGACTCTTGTTCTTCTCTCTATGGCCTAATTCTATATTGATTTGGCCATTCTCCCTTTTCGTCACACTTACACTCTTTTTATTCCTCGTGGGCTTATAATACTTAAAATTTAGAAACATCACAAATTTGCTAGATTCTAAAATCACTCCATAAATTTGTAACGCACCTCCTCTCATATCTACCCACTTTAGCTAGCATGTACGGGATAAACATGAGTTGAGGAGCTACTATGACATGACTCAACCTCCTAGATGACCTTAAGGAAATGGAGCTGACATCACAATACCTTATTGACTTCCCTCGGGTGTTACAGGACCCCAAAGAACTAACCAAGCATTCTAGGTTTCCAACCCCTGAGATAACTTCCATTTTCAGTGAGATATAACCCTAGTCGCTCCCATGAAAAGGCATCCGAGTGACTATAACCATCCAGTCGCTCCCACAAGCTTGGTTCCTAGCGATTGAAATCTCTTTTAGGTAGTTTTATGTCAGCGACTGCGAGATCTAAGACACTTTTTCAGAGCTAGGATCCAGACCCCTACCTAGAACTTAATGAAACTACCAAAAATGATAATTAACACAAAGACAAAGCCTTTAACACAAAAATTTCTCAAATACTTGACCTAACCTAGTCTAACCATGAAATTCATTCTGTCAAACACATGATGAACATGCAACCGAAAGGCCATGAATTCATATCCAAGCATAGAGATCTAAAACTTATTTGAGGTTTACCAAGAAGGACTTATTCCCTCTCACAATAGGTCCCATGATGCCAATTAGGTTATGCATTCATTAACCAATCATTCATCAATTAAAAGGTGATAAAATCCATACTTAAATATGTCATAAAACTATACTTATAACCAACATATAACCAGATAATTAACAATGATAGAAAAACCATGAAAGCCACATAATAATAAGTAAATTTACAAATAAAATACATGAGGAACTTAGCTCTTATTAACTATATGCAAATCCAACCAAGTCAGGACTTCCACATACCACCTAATCATAGATTGGGCTTAACCAAATATTTCTTTCAGAGAATCACCCCAGTGCCATATTCCAAGCATGAATGTGGCATACCATGGGATAAACCAATCCATAAACAACCAAGGGAATCCAAAGGTTAAACCACCTCCACCCTCACAATACCATGATCTCACCTAAGCTGGTACCCAGATCACAATGTTGAGATTGCAACAAGATGATGGAGTTTAGTGAAAAGAGTCGCCTTCACTAAGTGGGCCCGCAGGCTATTTTTGGCGCAAGTCTATTTTTAGACATATGGATCATGTCTATGGATTGCAGGTTGCTGTTTATGGATGATTGATCAAGTTGGGAAAAATAGATGGACTTCTATTTTTAGATCACAGCGGAGTGACTGCTCAGTCTAAATATAGAACGGTCAAATATTATTAGCTCATAATAATATTTAGACTATAAACTTTGTCTTATTCTCTTGGAGCACTTCAGGATGAGCTACGGATGTGGTACATGCAGATCCCAGAAGGAAATACGTGATTACCTATGGGATGACTAATATTTGCATGCAGGACTTCAGTTAGAACTCAAGTGAGTTGAGTTTAGTGGACTGGAGGTGCAGTTGATGGAGTTGTGTTCAGTTTAGCTTTGTTAAACTGGTTGTATTTAGTCTAACTGGCGAATAGACTAGAGATGAGTTGGGTGAATTAGTTATTAATTAATTCACAAGTTATTAACTAATAATACAACTAATGAATACATCAGTTAACTCAGTTGCATGTCAGTGCATGTTCAGTTCAACAGGGACAGGTGGTAGAGAATCAGATTGCTATCAGTTGTGACTATAGTTGTGCACCAGATCTTGCACAATAAAGGGATTGAGTATGCCAATGAGTTTTCCCACGTATTTTCCCACATTTTAGCTTATGCTCACGTCCACAAAGCGTGAGTGACTATTTTGCAGGTGCAAAACGAGTTTGGTGAGCCATTCTCATCAGTTCTTGAGCAGGTATTGAGCAGTGGAGGCAGGCAAGCAGCGGAAGAGATTTGGAAATCAGATCTAAGCTGTATTGTGTGTAACAGAGGTGGAGATACTTGTGAGAAGTATTATGCTGTGTAATGTTACATGACTCAATCATTAATATACAGATAGTTGGGGTTTTTAGCGAGATGCTTTCCCCGGGATACATACTGTGTTAATTGTGTGAATGCTCTTGATGTTTTATTGTTATTGATGCTGCTATATTGATGATCAACGTAGAGGAGCGTATGTATTGTGTATGTTTTCCGCAATAGTACATGATCAGGATAATCTCCATTGAATATGTGTTAAATTATTCAAAATTTCTACAGCCTGCTGACAGCAAAGAAAAACTAGAGATGAAACTAAAACTCTGACAGATTATTTTACTTGCGCATCTATATACCCCTCACCCCAATCGAAATAACTCAGTTTGACTTGGCTTGGTATTTGTGCTTCCAATAAATAGAATGGTAGGGACAACATCTTTAACTCGAGTTAAGTGAAGAATTTATTATAATCAAATAACTGAATAATACTTTTGGAAGATTTAGACTCGCTTTGCATAAGTCTGTAAGCAGTAAAAAGGTCTTTTTCACCTCTATTTACCCTACATTAATTATCAATCCAGGTACGATTTGTTATCTCAAAGAGTGTACTCAGTTTGAGGCGGTCATTTGTCAAGAGTAATGCTAGTAGTATAGTGCTTTTGCAAAAGTAACTAAATGCTGAAAACAACCTCTAAATGTAATGACAAGAACTGGAAATGCTTGTAACCAAATCATTCACTTAAGGAACTACAGCACTTAATCAGTCAAGGGTGCAGTAATAATAACTCTTCCATTTGTAAACTGATGTAATTGAAAATAAATTAAGGAAAATATCATCAACCTGGGAACTGGACAACAATAGTCAATGTTCACTACAGTTTCAGATTGTTCTGTTCACACCAAAGCAATGATGATTCAAATAACAGGAAAAAGGACCAGTAACCAATCTATTTAACAAGATTGAACAGCAAAGCTTTAACCTACAGAAATGAATGAAGCAATAATTGCAATCTACAAGAATTAAGCAACACTCTTTACCTCAGAAATGATTTGAACAACAAATGAAAATGGGGCAGCAAACTAAAGTAAGCTATGAAATATTGAACAGCAACCTAAATCAAATGTAGATGCACAGCAAACCAAATCGAATATTACACACAACACTTCTATATTGAAGGAAATAGTAATTTGATTTTCGGTATAACAATTATTAATCACGGTTGTGAAGAAATAGCAATTGCGATCACTATGGAACATCAATCCCAATGAACAACAATGACACTCGGAAGTAAACCATAGGTAAATAGACAATAATATTGATTTTTAAATACATAGCATTGTTACTCTGTAAACGAATAGTAATGGTAATCTGTAAGGAAGAACAATGTTATGCAATAATATCAATTTGTTAAAGGAACAACAATACAATATAACTTTAGAATGAATAGCATAATAATCTAGTCGCAGAGAATAACCTTACTATCAAATAGGAACGAGATATAATAGAGCCAATACATGAAATAATAAGGAACATTAGATTACTGAACAAAGCAGATAAAAGAAATCAAACCACACACGACTTGGAATTAGAAAATAATGGTACAGGAAGCAAGTGATACACCAGGGTCGGGCCCTTAGCCTCCAAGGACGCATTGTTGTGATTACTCCAGAATCAAAGACGGAACAGCAACAGAGTTTATGTATTAATCATCAAAATGGTGTTACAGTAATCGCTCTTTTAAAGAGAGCTGACGATCAAAGTTTAAGTTACAATAGAGAATTTCATAAAACAACAATAGTCCGCCCCCTAGGCTAGCTACGTTGTCCCTTCTTGTAACAACCAAGTGGAAATATCAAAGATATAGATAATATTTAAGGTAGCGATCCCTCAGGATCAAAGCATCTTGAGAGATTTGCCAGATCATTATTTCTCAGTTATCTCTTTGTTCTCTTGCGCCGATTTGGTATCTCCTCTTCCTTTTCCTGGCTTGTACACTCCAATCTGGATTGCCTCATTTGGATGCAGTTCCCTGTCAAAGGGACATCAGTTGATTTTGTCTTTTCTTTTCCTTTGGAGTGGTGATCTTCCATTTTCCTCTTTTTCTGCATAGGAAAAGGTAATTATTAGTCATTTTATGTTTCTCACAAACCTTCTAAACTTTATCATAATCCTTCACCATATACCCATCTCATAATGTAAAGAAGTTATGAATTAGAGGAAAAGATAACGAAATAAGTGGTAATTACATACCTTCTCTAATGCTCAACACACCCCCCTGCTTACCCTTTTTCATGCCCTCATGAAAACATTGTAATTGACATGCAAGGCAGTTAGGGAATAGGCTGGAGAAGGGATCTCAGTAGGTGGTCTACAACCATGATGCCTAGCTAAGAATTCAAAAAGATGTCCTGTCTGACCTTCAGGCATTTCATATAAGGCTTGATATCCTGGTGCAAGGTGCCAAATGACTGGACTTTGGAACCTACAGCCTAACCAAGACAGGCCTTCTCGCAAAATGAGGTCACCATAGATACCCAAGCGGTCAGCAGCTAGCTTAAAGTTCTCATAATTGAATGGTTCTCTATTTTGGATGTTCTGATTAGAAGTCTGGTATCGGAATTTGACTGCTGCTATGGCAAGGTCTTTGATGGTAAATAAGTATTCTACCCCTTGCCGGATGACTGCTGTATGAATAGGTCCCAATGCCTCGATCACTCCGTGGGTTCTCATTAGGCTCCTATGTTTATTCCATAGCTGCAGTGGGTATCTAGGTTCACCCCTCACCCATATATCTAATCCATTCTCCTGTCTTTGAAAGACATTGTAGGCGTTGAGCCACTTTATTTTATTAACACCAAAAGAAACAAATGCCTGCAGTTGGATGTCTCCCACAAAAGGGCTAGGGATCTGCTCTGTTTCTCCATCTAATACAAGATTGTGCAAATAAAATTCACATAACAATCGCTGAACTTCCACCCCGTAATGCTTACAACAGTTTATGAAGTCATCAATATTTTTTATTTCTATAGGTACTCCTACCTTGACAGCTTTAATTTTCAATTATAAATATATTTCCATTAAAAACAAAGCATAGTTTCTAGCAGGTGCCCTACACGCTAGGATGTCAGTATACAGAGAACATAAGGTATCCATTTGTTTGATGACTATCTCTAGTCTATGGGTTACCTTTTTGACTCTTTCTTCTGCCTTTCGCCATCCTTCAAAGGCCTGGCTTTCTGATGCATTAATGTTCTTTAGCTGCTGTTGTAATTTCTGGTATTTTTCTTGAGGAATAGTCTACTCTGTAAGTTTCTCTATTGTTTGTTGGGCTTGTGCCAAATCTTTTTGCAAAGTTACTATCCTCGGGTCATTATCCAACATGTTAGTTTTAGGCGGGAGATCTACTTGGATCTCCTTATCACGACATCTCGTATTTATGGTTTGAGTTTCCTTCTTGCTAGAGGATGGTGCCTCCATCTGTATTTCCTTATCACAGGTCGGTACGTTATATGTTTGTACTTCTACATGTGCAACAGCTAGATGTTTTTCCTTTTGATTTTGAATAACAGCTTGGACTTGAGTCCTCCTTATCTTTTCCTTAAGGGATTTTGCCTGGGCGGTTGCATGCTTTGCAACAGCGGTTCTTTTTTATTTCTTCCCCATTTTCAAAACTCTTATTTGTTGTCAAAGTTTCTTAATCATGTTAAGCAATCTCTGTTGTTCCTTTCGTAATCTTTTAATATCCTTTATTTTCTTGGAAGGAACAGTCGTTCATTTACTCAGGCCTGGGCTTTGTACCTCAGTTATTGTACCTTCGCCTTGGCCAATTCCCTTATTTTCTTCTTGGAGTGCTTCTTCAGTGTTCTGCTGATCGGGTTGTTCAGGGGTAGAAACCCTAGTTTGTCCTGCTGTCTCCTGGGCAGCTTCTTCTTCTACCTCCTCTTCATCGTGGAATTCTTCAGGTGTATTCTGACTAGGAACGGATTGTTCCTCTCCCTCATCTTCATCACTCTTCTCCCCAGATACACTCTCATCATGAGCAGAGTGATCTTCTTCTTCTTCCTCTTTGTCACACAGTTCTTCAAATGCACTTTTATCATGAACAAAGTGCTCCTACGGCCCTTCTTTGGTATGGGGGTTGAGTGGGCTATGAGGTTGGAAATATTTTCCCATATTGGCCAAAATATGGACCAATTCATCTTCTTACAGTGGGTTTTACAGTGGGTTTTACAGTGGACTTTCATTGGGTTTCTTTGCTTCCTTTTCTTCCTGACTGGATTGCTCAGTCTCCTCCTTCAGTTCTCCTTCATCGTTTTCCTCCAATTCCTTTTCATTCTCCCCTCCTTCCAATTGTGGGGGTTGTTCGTCTCCTGAATCATGTATCTTCACAAGTTGACTAATGTTTCCCTGGGAATTTCCCAACATTCCCCTGATCCTTGCCAATCTAACAGATTTCCTTCGTTTCAGTGGTCTACTCGATGTACTGGAAACATGTTTTCGTTTCCCGTCTATCGTGAAAATCAATTCTTCCCAACTACTCTATTGTTGGGCAAGACTGTAGTTGACTATCAGTCGTATTAACCCGTGGTGGCTTACTACTAACTCTGCATGGTGATATTTCTTCATGCTTCTGGCAAGATCGTGTAATAAAAACTTTAAAAACGCAGGCAAATTCACAGTGCATTTTTTTTAACACAACTAAAAGTTTAAGATGGCATGGTCTTACCACGTCTTTCTTGCCGTCACAAGTGATGTAGCTCTGGATAATTCTCGCCAACTCTGCGCACATCTCTCCCAAGGTTGCCGACAGAACTCCCTTCCCTTTTGAAGTTAGGTTTTTCCCTTCATCCTAGAAGATTTTCATGGTGTCTCGCAGTCTCACCTTTTTCAAAGTCCACACAGGTCCAATGGCTGGCAGTCCCAAACCTTCTGCAATTATGTCATCAGTAACTTCTATTTGTCTCCCTCTCGCCATGGAATGATGTTCTTAAAAGTTTTGCAGAAACTCAATTGCCACCGTCTCATTGGCTTGTTGTAGACGGTTAAGGTAAGTTATCCATCCTACCCTTGCTAGGATTTCTTGTGCAGCATCGGAGACCATCAACACTTGTGGCTCACTATGAATTGATCTTTCCCCCATCTTATTTCATGCTTAGCAGACTGTAAAAACACAGAGACGATAATCGAACAGCAGGTTGTTCAAATTTCACTGTTAGGAAAGCACAGAGAAGGTGATGGAATAGCAAGTTGTTCAAATTTCTAACTTACTACTAATTTTTGCTGAGAAAAACATGGAAATAGCTTCAGAACAGCAGGCCATGCATATTGGGAAACGAAATATCGTTAAGTCTTGCTATTCTCGAGTCATAATTATTCCAAATGATCAGCTGACACGTATGCCAGCGAATTATGGAGATCATCCATGCCCCCCTGCAACATGATAGGCCATCCTCGACCGTCAAATAAAGGAGCAGCATGCTGAACTGCCATAGTACAGAGTCATAAAGGAACAGCGTATAAAGATATTCCATGTTTACAAAAATGAGCGGATTACCAAAATCGAGGTGTATGATAGAATCACTAATAAATAAGGAAATGTCGTGATATGATGCGAGAATTGGAGGATAGGACAGTTGACGTGAATAAAAGGTCCTATGTCGTCATTATCGACTTTTACCATCATAATTGATTTGTAAATGACTTTCATGTATCAAAGGTTTGAAAGGGTTATATACATAATCTCATTTGAACCACTTATAAAGATATAAAAAGGAGGGTTTTATAATTGCTATTGGTGTATAAGAAATATGACTTCAATACCATCAACAGAGCTCTGTTTCCCACAGGTGTCCATAACCTTGACAGAGTTATTTATTTCACCCTTGGAACCATAATCCTTTGTGTATAACTAGGAAAGTGATGTGCAATGTCAGAATGGAGGCCATTATGCTAGCTTGGTAACCAGATGAATCATAATGCTGTTGGCATTATGTTTTTGGTTTGGCTCTATGGTACAGGTGTTGTACTTGATGGCAACTCTCTCATGTGGCAGATCTCAGTTCAGGCACTCAAAATCATGGAAATTAAGATACCCGCAGGTAATCCTAGAAGAAGCTGCGGACCCGCAGGTACGTCGTCCAAGGGGTGCTGTCATGCACGCAGGTTCTCCGTTCAGAAGGTGCGGACCCCAGTTTCACTCTCTCCAATGCATAAAAGCGCATGCACGTGGGAATCTTCATGAATGGTTCATGGTATTAGTCCGACAGTTTTTGATCTTATGGTTTTGGTTCGTGGTATTGCATCTACAAATATTGATCCAAGGTATTGGGTTCATGGTATTGTGTTATTATGGTTTTGGACCATGGTATTGTGAAAGGCTTGCCTATAAAAAGGAAAGGAGATCTCTTGGCCACATACTTGTAAAAATTTGAATATCTTAAGATCTGAAATTTTGGGTGAATGATTTTAAAAGCTAGATCTAAATCAAACTTAAGGCGAATCTATTGATGAGTCGTGATCTCTCGGGCGCATGAGCAGATCTGTGGATCTGACTGACTGTGGCACATTGAAGGACTGTAAATTTGGCCCTAATCAGAAGTCCGCAGGCGATCTGAAGGCAGAGTGCGGGGGTACGCAGCGCAGTAAAAGGCTCAGTGCAGGGGTACACAATGCAGCCAAAGGTGTAGTGCGGGGTACGCAGAAAAGGAGAAGGCACAGTGCGGGGCGCATGCAGCACAGAAAAAGGTGAAGTGCAGGGTACGCAGGAAAGCAAAAGGCACAGTGCGAATGTACGTTGTAAGTCAGAAAGTAAAGGTGCGGATCTGAAGAAAAGTACGCAGAGCAGAAGAACGACCAGTGCAGATCTGCGCAGTTCAGACTCAGAAGAGCTATGGATATACGCAGGCTACTCTTGGTGAAGTTGCGAACTTATCTTGAAACTTTTATCTTTTATCTATTGCAGCAAAATTCTGGGTTTAGATTTCTGTTATTACTTTTCTGTTTACAGCATTCTGAAGTGTTGGGTGATTCATTGGTCGATTGTATAAGGAGATTGGGTGATTTGTATGTACTCAATGAATATTTGATGACCATGGATCCAGTTTGAAAATTCATGAAATGTGGTCCTTAAAGAAGTAAAAGAGCTAAGGGGGTTGTAGCTCCCTTCCAGGAGAGACTAGAAAATGAGAGAGAGTTGTAGCTCTCTGCAGGTTGCAGCCTGCGTACTGGTAAAGGACTGCACTAGTACAAAATCATTGTAAAAGAAGTTTCTAATTGAAAGAAGATAGAGACATATTGCAGCAGGTGGTTTTCACTCACATTGGGTTTCCACCTTATATCTGGTGTTCTTTGGTGTGACTATCTGTTTTTCTTGTTTCATGCTCATGGTACTGACATACAAGTTAATGATCAATATCTAAAGATTAAATTAAGGAAGGCATATTGAAAAGAATTTGATAATACTGATTCACCCCCCCCTCAGTATTATTTCCAACAAATGCCATTCACCAAGAAGGAGTGAAAGGTGAGTATGCCGGCTCGTGATGATACCTCCTATTCCAAGGACTTTTAATTTCTTCTGATGTGCCTCTTGGATCATATCCTTGGTGTGGTGGCCATAGTGGGAATGCCACTTCACTTTCTTCCTTATGATCATGGTAGGTTGGCTCTTGATGAGACCCCCTATCCTTCATCTAACAAATCATGTTAGCAATCATATAAACATTTTTCTTTTTCTTCCTTTTTTTCTTTTATATAGCACTTTTCTTGTTTATATACAGAGGGTGGTTCAACACTCCTTAAGAGTAGGGATGGTGGAAGAAGTCTTAACATCTCAATAGAAAAAAATATGCCCTTATTCTTATTCAATAATAATAATCAAAGAGAATTATGGGGATTTATAAAGAACCATTATGATAAAAATAATCAATCATATTGGTATTAGTAAAATAATGACAGCAAGGTGATCAATAGTTGTATCCTTTCCTCTTTTCTCTTATCAATTCAAAGCAATTTCTTCTAAAGATGACGATTTTATGTAATTTGTTGATTTCAGTATCCTCTAGTTTTTGTATTGTTGCATAAATGTATAGTTGTGCTTTAGATTTCCATCACTCAAAATGATCTAACTGATAAAACACACTAAAAAGAAGGAAAAAAATGCACTCCAAAAAAAAAAATATGTTGTTCAAGATGGAACAGTTGTTATTTCTTTAGAGGGACAGCAAAAGAATTTTTGCATACAAAAACCGCAATCAAAAGGAAAAAACATGATCGAAACTGCTATTCCTTGAGAGGAACAACAGTTATCCCTTAATCAGAACAACAAAGAAAGCAAGCACAAACACAAAATGTGAAAATGTTGTTCCTTCGGAAAGGAACAGCAGAAAAACGAAAGTGTTGTTCCTTCAAAAGGAACAGCAGAAAGCGAAAGTGTTGTTCCTTCGGAAAGGAATAGCAAAAACGAAAGTGTTTTTCCTTCGGAAAGGAACAACAGAAATTCGGATGTGTTATTCCTTCATAAAGGAATAGCAAAAATGCAGAAATGTTGTTCCTTCGGAAAGGAACAACAAAGCGTGAAAGTGTTGTTCCTTCGGAAATGACCAACAAAATGGCGGAAATGTTGTTCCTCAGAAAGGAACAGCAAAAATGCAAAAGTGTTGTTCCTTCCGAAAGGAACAACAAAACGGCGGAAATGTTGTTCCTTCGAAAAGGAATGGGAGAATGAAAAAGTGTTGTTCCTTCATAAAGGAACAACAAAACAGCAGAAATGTTGTTCCTTCGAAAAGGAACAGCAAAATGCAAAAGTGTTGTTCCTTCAAAAAGGAACAGCAAAACAGTGGAAATGTTGTTCCTTCGGAAAGGAACAGCAGAATTCAAAAGTGTTGTTCCTTCGAAAAGGAACAGCAGAGTGGTGAAAACGTTATTGCTTCCAAAAGGAAAAGGAAAATGCAGACACATTGTTTCAAAGGAACAGCTGAATAGTGAAAATGTTGTTCCCTCCGAAAGGAACGGCAAAATGCAAAAATTGCAGAAATGCAGAAATCTGTACAGAAAGTAATTCACACAAACAAAACAAAAGAATTATGTACAAAATTTAAAAGCAATCAAATCACTTAGTGAACCAAAGGTGAGGAAGAGTTCTCTTCCTCAGCCAGAATTTGCATGTCGGAGTCTTCCCAGAGTTGCTGGTAGAAGGATTCCCGAGTAAGTGGTTTTCAGTGCAGTCGAACTCGGTGGCCATTTTCCTTAAAGGTATGTCCAGATCCATCAATGGTGGTTAAAGTAATGGTGCCATTATCATGTACCTTCTAGATTTCGTATGGTCCCAGCCAGCGAGTCTGAAGTTTCCCCAGAAAATCCTAAAACCTAGAATTGTATAGGAGCACCCAATCTCCTTCGTGGAAGACTTTATTTTTTATGAGGGCGTCGTGCCATTTGGCTCTCTGTTGTTGGATTAATGCGGTATGTTGAAGATCAGAGAGCCTAATTTCATCCATTTCGTTGATTTGTTGTAGTCTATTAATCTGGGCCTCGTTTAAATCTAGACCGACTTCTTGTGTTGTTCTCAAGGTTTGTATTTCGAATTATATTGGAAAGATGGGTTCCTTTCCAAATACTAGCTGATATGGTGAATAACTAATAGTGCTTCTCCATGTTGTTCTGTATGCCCACAAGGCTTCCGACAATCTTGTAGCCCAATCGCGTTTGTGTGACGCAATGGTTTTTGTCAGTACTGCTTCTATTACTTTATTCATGCTTTGTACTTGGCCATTTGCCTGTGGGTGGTATGGAGTAGTAATTTTATGTTGAATATGATAGTTTTTTAGTGTTGCGGAAATTTTATTACCAGCAAACTGCGGTCCTCCATCCGTGATTATGTCTCTTGGGAGGCCATATCGCACAAATATCTAGAATAGGAAATGAATGATGAAATCCTCTGTAGCTCTTGGCAGTGCCTCTGCTTCAACCCATTTGGTCACATATTCCATTGCTACCAAAATATATGTTTTATGGTTTGATGATGGGTTGATTAGACCAACAAAATCGAGCACCCAACACTCAAATGGTTCAATGAATAACTATGGGTTCAAAGGCATTTCGTCGGACTGTCCAGGTCGTCTTGCTCTTTGGCAACTATCACAAGCTTGAACAAATTTCTTTGCAACTTTGAAGATTGTGGGCCAATAATACCCTGTTTGTAGAACTTTGTGACCAGTTCTTCGATCTGTGAAATGTCCGCCACACAGTCCATCGTGATAGGCTTTCAGAATGTCAAAAATTTCATCTTCATGGACGCATCTTCTAATGTGCATATCTACTCCTGTATGAAATAGGTAGCCCCCAATCCAAGAAAAGCGGGTACTACGCTAGACAATCTACTTTCATTCATTGGGAGTCAAATGTTTTGGTAATTTGCCTACTACTAAATAATTTGCAACATCAACATACCAGGGTGTTTTGACAATGACAGTGAACAAATGTTCATCTGGAAATTGATCTTCAACTGCTGTTGCATCCACTGGCTCTGGCATTCGTGAGAGAAAATCAGCTACAGGATGTTATTTTCCAGGTCAGTCTTTTATTGTAATGTCAAATTCCTGCAATAAAATCAACCGTCTTATTACTCTACCATTTGTAATTGGTTTATTTGTTAAATGTTTTATGGCAGAGTGATCTGTATATAAAACAACAGGATATCCAGTGATGTAATGCCTAAATTTATTTATAGCATGTATTACAGCTAAAAATTCTTTTTCAGTAACAATATAGTTTAACTCAGTAGGAGACAAATTCTTGCTAATATAATAGATTGCATATGGTTTTTTGTCTTCTTCTTGCCCAAGGACTGCCCCAATAGTTGTGTCTGAAGCATCTGATGAATTTGAAATGGCAGGTCCCAATTTGGACCTCTGAGTACTGGGGTTGTTGACACAATATTTTTCAGATCCTCAAAAGCATAGTCACATTTATCTATCCAAACAAAGTCAACATTCCATGTTAGTGCGTATAGAGGTGCAACAATTTGAGAAAAGTGTTCTCTAAATCTCATATAATAACCAGAAAATCCAAGAAAACTGCGTACCTTTGCCTGTGGTAGGAGTAGGTATTAACAAAATTATTTTAATGTTGGGCGAATCTACCTGTATTCCAGCTGCTGAGATATAATGACCTAGGATGATTCCTTCAGTCATCATCATATAGCATTTTTCATGGCTCAGGCAGAGCCTGGTAGCGATACATCATTGCAACACCTTTTCCAATGTGTCTAGTGTTGGGTCGAAATCATCTATGTATGGTGTGAAATCATCCATGTATACTTCAAGCCCTTCATTTATTAAATCTGAAAAGATGCTAAGGATAGCCCTTTGAAATGTGGCAAGGGCATTGCATAGGCCAAAGGGTAAAAGTCTGTAGGCAAACATTCCCCAAGGATAGGTAAAAGTAGTTTTGTCTTGGTCTTCAGGGGCAATCTGAATCTGATTTTATCCACTGAAGCCATCCAAGAAAGAAAAGAATTTCTTTCCTGCTAATGTATCTAATACTTGGTCAATGAATTGAAGGGGAAAGTTGTCTTTCTAGGTTGCTTTATTTAATTCTCTGTAATCTACACAAATCTTCCACTTTCCATTCTTCTTTGGCACCACTACAAGTGGAGAGACCCATTTGTTATTAGAGATAGGATAAATAAAGTTTACATCTAAAAAATTTTGTAATTTAGCTTTCACAATGTCTTTTAGATGAGGGTTAAGTCTTCTTTGGGGTCGGTGAACAAGTCTTGCATCCTTTTCTGTATAAATGTGGTGTATACATAACTAGGGATCGATTCCCTTCATGTCCGAATAATCCCATGCAAGTGCTTCCTTGTATTTTCTCAGTAATTGGATTAGCTATTTGAAACAGAGGTAGTAGGTATTGTTTGATCATGAGTGTATTTAAGAGGATCTTCGTCTAATTCATTATCAAATGTTGCCTCTATCATGTGACATTGTACATGGGATCTAGATTTAGCTTGGTTAATAAATTTGTTAATAACATCATCCTATGTTTGATCTTTGAAATCGAGGGCATCTTCTATAGTTAATGGGGATCTAATATTTTTGGTAAGGTATGATACAAGATGTTTGTTAGTTTTTATAATTGTTACACTTAGTTGGGCTGGAGGGTATAGGGCTAAATTCTTGATATTACTCCCTCTACTTATGGTCATACTGCCTTGTCGGAAGCCAATGTAAGCATCAGTGGTTGCAAGCCAAGGTCTGCCTAAAATTAACGGATGTCCATCAAGTCAGTTTTTGGGGTTTATTATCAGAAAGTCAACAAGATATTCCTAGGAATCAATGAATACCATGACATCATGTAGTGTGCCTTCCAGCCTAACCATTGATTGGTCAGCCCGTTCTAATAAAGTGGAAGTTGGTTCTACTGATGTAATGCCCAGTTTTTGACAAGTGGTGGTTGTTAAGATATTAATTGCAACCCCTAAATCAACTAAGGCATTTGAAAAGGTTTGTCCATTGATTTGCACTGTCACTATTGGATTTCCTGGGTCTTCATATTTGATAGGTGCTTCTCTTCCTAATAACAGGTCAGATAAGGTGCCAACTACTTGGACTGTTGGGTTATTAGTTATTCTCCTCCTTGGTTTTTTATACATAACTCTTTGATGGTCTTTGCATATATTGGGATATCTTGGATGGCTTGGAGGAGTGGGATTTTTATGTACAGATTCTTAAGTTCTTCCAGAATATCAAAGTCAGGATGTTCTATAGAGTGTGGTATAATTAATTGTTCTAGGCATGGGGGAGAAGATATGGTTGCTTGGTTATGAGTTTGTTTTCTGACCACATCCTTTTCCTGTAATGGTTGTTCTGCGGGTAACTGATTTTCAACTTGAACATTTTTATCTCCCTCAGTCTCTATAATGCGCCCAAACCTTAATTGAAGGTCATTGCACTCCCTTAGATCAGTTCCTAGCTCTGGCGTTTCAATTATTTGAATAGATTGGATCGGTCTGTTATTTGGGTTTGGGTTGGGTTAGGCTAGGATTTGTAGTCTTAAATTGGACTGGGGATTTTGTTAATGTTGGCAGTGTAGGTTGAGGGATTGGAATGGTTCCTACTGGTTGATTCATCGGTCTTTGCCTATTTGTCTGCCAGGCTTGATTCTACGAAGTGGGAGGGGACCATTGTGCTGGATACGCATTTTTTTGCCAATATGGTGGGGCATAGGGAAAATTTGGCCAATTAGATTGGCTTGCTTGATTCGGCCATGGCGATGATGAAGGAAATGGTTGTTGTGACCAATTTGAGAAGGGAGGTTGATTTTGCCACATTGTATTATATTGCTAAGCATGATATTGTGGACGCTGGAAAGAAGAAGCTGGATCAAGGAATATACCTAATTGTCACGGCTGCCATTGACGGGTTGATTAGGTAGGTACACCGGTTCTGGTTCTTCTTTCGCTTCTTTGTATACCGCTTTCAAACTAGGAATTGAGGGACAGCTTTCAGTAGAGTGGTCTTTTGTACAAATGGCGCAAACTTGAACTACGTCTAATGGGCACTCTTTGTGGTTGTGTTTCTTTCTGCATCTAGGACAGAATATTGCCAGATTTTGCACTGCCTTTGCTTGTTTTTATTTGGCTTGCATAATATTGAGCTTTGTTTTCAGAGTTCCCAATATATCGGTTTTGAAATTTTCTAATAAATTTCCAGTTTCCACGTGAGTTACTCCTTCTGCAGAGTTCTTGTTGTCCCTTGTAAACATGTCATGTTCTGCTAGTTTTAGCCTTGTGCTTCCTCGTGAGCTCCTGATACATAAATCAATGATGTTACAAAAATATTCTTGATAGATGTCTCCTTTTCCCATAATATTCAGTGTTTCAATCCATTGTTCCTTCATACCTTTAATTAATGTTGTTTTTAATACATTGTCAGGTAAGGGTAATGATGCATAAGGAGATATTTGAAGATTATACTGAAAACATTCAACATATTGTTCTAGTGTTTCATTAGGTCTAGCTATCATCTGAAATATTTCATCTTTTAACTCTTTGGATCTACAATAATCCTGATATTTCTTCAAGAAAGCACCTTTCATCTGATCCCAGTCATTTATAGCACCTCCACCCAACCCCATAAACCATCATAAAGTAGCTACTTTTAATGTAGAGGGAAATAGTTTCAGCTTTTGGGGGTCGGTGGTATAGTCATATCCCCTACACAGCACATCAAATTCAAACAAAATTGCATCTGGGTCTTCCGATGTTAGGCCATGAAATGTAGGGATATGCTGGAGAGGAATTGCCTTCATAGGTGCATTGACTGCAGTATCTACAATGGGATATTGCAGTGTGGAGGTTTGGGTGTTTGGTTGGTTCTGGGCCATTTGGTCAAATATGTGCCAATAACCTTTCGGGATTTCTAGGAGGATCTTCTTAGCTTGGTTAGATGGAGCAGGGATGGCCTTAACAGGAATGGCCTTAACAGCGCTTCTTTTTTCTAGGATGATGAGAGTTCCTAATGTCTAGGGGGATTTTAACTCTTGAGGTTCTTCAACTTCGTTCTGGATGATTTTTGCAGCACTTCCCTTATCTGAGCTGCTTAATGGCTGAATTATTCAAAGAGACATCTTGGTTCTTTAGTTTCCCCTGTTTCTCCTCTTCCTTCACAGAGGTTACTAAGGTTCCCTTCTTGCAATGATTTTTGGCTAGAATTCTCAATTTCTTGAAAATCTTGCTCCTCAGTTTGGCTGTGCACCTCAGCAAAGGCTACAGATGGTGATCCTATGGCCTGAAGGGAACTAGTAGGTTGTCTAGAAGCAACTTTTCTAGGTCCTACTAAAGGCTGAGATTCTGTTTTTTTAAGGATTTCATCTATAAAGGTTAATCGGCCAAGGGTCACCAGCCCCTTAGCTTTATCAAGCTTGGGTAGTGGTTTAGGATTCTTTTCCAGCTTTTTCTGCTTAGTCATGCACACAAATCAAATGCTGATTTATACCCAAAACAACAACAAATCTGCAGGAAAGAGGGTAGGGAGCAGGGCTATTACATGCTCCGTACGCAGGTTCTTACCTTCCGTTTTTAAAACCCAATTCTCTCCTAGTAGGTACTTACACTACTCTGAAAAGAAACAAATGGCTACACTCTTCCCTGACAACTGCGCCAAAATTTCGAGCAGTAAAAAGGTCTTTTTCACCTCTATTTACCCTACATTAATTATCAATTTAGGTACGATTTTTTATCTCAAAGAGTGTACTCAGTTTGAGGCGGTCATTTTTCAAGAGTAATGCTAGCGGTATAGTGCTTTTGCAAAAGTAACTAAATGCTGAAACAACCTCTAAATGTAATGACAAGAACTGGAAATGCTCATAACCAAATCATTCACTTAAGGAACTACAGCACTTTATCAGCCAAGGGTGCAGTAATAATAATTCTTCCCTTTGTAAACTGATGTAATTGAAAAGAAATTAAGGAAAAGATCATCAACCTAGGAACTGGACAACAATAGTCAATGTTCACTACAGTTTCAAATTGTTTTGTTCACACTAAAGCAAAGATGATTCAAATAACAGGAGAAAGGACCAGTAACTAATCTATTTAACAAGATTGAACAGCAAATCATTAACCTATAGAAATGAATGAAGCAGTAATGCAAACTGTAGGAATTAAGAAACACTCTTTACCTCAGAAATGATTTGAACAGAAAATGAAAATGGGACAGCAAACTAAAGTAAGTTATGAAATATTGAACAGCAACCTGAATCAAATGTAAATGCATAGCAAACCAAATCGAATATTACACACAACACTTCTATATTGAAGGAAATAGTAATTTGAGTTTCATCATAACAATTATTAATCACGGTTGTGAAGAAACAGCAATTGTGGTCACAATGGAACAGCAATCCCAATGAATAGGAATCAAACTTGGAAGTAAACCGTAGGTAAATAAACAATAATACCGATTTGTAAATACACAGCACTGTTACTCTGTAAACGAACAGTAATGGTAATCTGTAAGGAACAGCAATGTTATGCAATAATATCAATCTGTTAAAGGAACAGCAATATGATATAACTTTAGAATGAATAGCATAACGTTCCAGTTGTAGATAATGACCTTACTATTCAAATAGAAATGAGATATAACAGAGCCAATACATGAAATAATAAGGAACAGCAGATTACTAAACAAAGCAGATAAAAGAAATCAAACCACACACGACTTGGAATCGGAAAATAATGGTACAAGAAGCAAGTGATCCACCAGGGCCGGGCCCTTAGCCTCTAGGGATGCACTATTGTGATTACTCTAGAATCAAAGATGGAACAGCAACAGAGTTTATGTATTAATCATCAAAACGGTGTTATAGTAATTTCCTTTTTAAAGAGAGTTGATGATCAAAGTTTAAGTTACAATAGTGAATTTCATAAAACAACAATAATCCGCCCCCTGGGCTAGCAACGTTGTCCCTTCTTATAGCAACCAAGCAGAAATATCAAAGATACAGATAATCTTTAAGGTAGCGATCCCTCAGGATCAAAGGATCTTGAGGGATTCACCAGATCATTATTTCTCAGTTATCTCTTCATTCTCTTGCACCGATTTGGTATCTTCTCTTCCTTTTCCTGGCTTGTACGCTCCAATTTGGATTGCCTCGTTTGGATGTGGTTCCCCATCAAAGGGACAGCAGTTGATTTTGTCTTGTCTTTTTCTTTCGAGTGGCAATCTTTCGTTTTAATCTTTTTCTGCATAGGAAAAGGAAACTATTAGTCATTTTATGTTGCTCACAAATCTTCTAAACTTTATCATAATCTTTCACCATATACCCATCTCATAATGTAAAGAAGTTATGAATTAAAGGAAAAGATAACGAAATAAGTGGTAATTACATACCTTCTCTAATGCTCAACAAAGGCAAGGTCCATACAGAGGGTTGGGGTTCTACCAATGTTTCGCTACTGTTGTAACGGCTGCAACCACCCTCCAAAATTTTGCCTATGCTTTGACTTTTTAGCCTTCCTTCTTAACCACAATAGCTCATCTCGCACTGATCTAGGTATTCGTGCTTCAATTGAGACTCATCTTTTCAATTTGGAATGTTTTTTCTTACTTAGTTGATTTCCTAACTTAGACGTTGATCTCTTGACTTGATCCCACAACAGTTCTGGGCTTTCCCCCAAAAACTACACAATTCTTGAAGGCAATTAGCTTTGCTATTGGGAATTGCATTGTCTTTACTTCCAATGAACCTTCAGCTTAGAAAATGCGCAGTCATGAGGGGGCATCCCAACACTTAGACCAGAATTGTCCAACCCTCACTGAGCTCAGAAACCATGCAATGCATTGAGCCAGAAATTTGCCCAATTCCCGGAACTATGTTGTCTTTCCCAGAAGTGTGCATGGAAAGTTTCTTTAGCAAAACAAAAATAAACAAAAAATTAAAAAGCATCCCTAAAAATAGGAATCTATTTTTAGTATCACGAAGGACACCTTAGCACTATTTTTAGAAACTTCCACCAAGTGTCACTTTTTCCATGATTTTAGGCATGTGCATCATAAACCCTAACTTGTCCAAATTTATTTAATCGATGCTAGCAGAGCTCATTTTCACATTTGATCTTGAATATCTAACATTCCCGAGGAGATCAAGGAAACTTTGGTGCGATCGTCATCGCTTTTCCGGGTGAATTTTTCTTTTGTCGTCTTTTGCAGCTTTTTTTTCCCTTTTTTGTTTGTCTTGGGTGAGTGTTGTTTCACTTGTTTATCTACATGGTTTTTATCATTTTAACTCGTTTTAATTTGTAGAAGTGTTGTTTCAAGTTATAGATTACCTTTCCCAAGTGTATATCTATAAAAAGGGATTCTTTCACCTCTAGTTACCTCACATTAATATGTCAACCTGCACACTAGTTTCTCCTTCCCTTACCTCATATCCTTGTGGCTACTGCATATATATCTCTTCCTCAAAATCCCCATGTAGAAAGCTTGTCTTCACATCTAACTGCTCAAGATGCAAATCTTCAGCTGCTACTAGACTTAGAATAGTTCTGATTGAAGTCATTTTCACAAAGGAGAAAATATTACCCCTTCACCACAAGTCTAGCTTTGTATCTCTGTTTTCCTCCATCTTCTTCCTTCAACTTGTAAACCCATTTCTTCTGCAATGTTGTTTTACCTGCAGGAAACCTAGCTATGTCCCAAGTCTGGTTTTATGCTAAGGATTCCATCTCTTCTTTCATGGCTTGCTCCCACTTCTTCCTGGTTTCTACATGCACTGCTTCTTCATAACATTCTGGTTCACCAGAATCAGTCAACAATACATTATATAATGAAGGAGAGTATTGTTCAGGGCGTCTACTTATCCTGGTAGATCTTTTAACACCACTTTTAGGTCTTTGAGGTGCTTGCTGTTGTTGTGGTCGTTGTTCTAATTGTTGATCATTATGATTTTTAGGCACCATCACTTTTCCTGTGATATCTTCAAGCACTGTGTATTCTCTGTTTTCTTTTTCCTATTTCTTTTCCTGCAGTGGATCCTTGTACAAAACCTTTTCATTGAATATGACATCTCTGCGCCTAATGATTTTTTGTTTTTCATAATCATAAAAGCGATAACCAAAATCATTAACACCATATCCAATAAAGGTACATTTCTTTGATTTTGCCTCAAGTTTTGTTCTATTTTCTTTGTTAATGTGGACAAAGGCTTCACAACCAAAATTCTTTAAAAAGGAGTAGTTTACCTTTTTACTTGTCCATGCCTCCTCTAGAATACCACCATCCAAGGAACTTGAAGGCCCTATGTTTATTAGATAAACAGCAGTATCTACAACATCTACCCAAAATTGTAAAGACAAACCTGCATGCAAACTCATGCACCTTGCATGGTCCATGATTGTCCTGTTCATCTTTTCTGACACACCATTTTCTTGTGGTGTTCTTGGAACTATCTTCTCTCTGCGAATTCCATTCTCAGAACAGTACCTATCAACTCTTTGCTGCAATATTCACCTCCATTGTCTGATCTGAGACACTTCAACCTTTTTCCTGTCTCATTTTCAACCAAAGCTTTCCATTTCTTCAAAGTATCAAATACATCAGATTTATTTTGAATACAATAAATCCAGGTTTTTCTGGTTGCATCATCAATAAAAGTAACATAATAACGAGAGCCACCAACAGATGATACCTGAGCAGGTCCCCATACATCTGTATGCACAAGCTCTAATTTTTCTCTCTTCTTTTCTTTCCCAACTCTAAGGAATATGACTCTCTTTTGTTTTCCATAAACACAATTCTCACAGAATTTTAAATCAACATGCTTCAAACCTGGCAACAAATTTCTTGAGTGAAGAATTTGCATCCCCTTCTCAAACATGTGCCCGAGCCTATGCTGCCACAATGTCGTATCTTATCTTGTAGAGGTTAAAGCATTAATAGAATTATAAATACCATTGCATAAATGGAATGTAGCAACCTTTCCTCCTTTCGCTATTACCAAGGTTACTTTAGTGACCTTCCAGGTTTTATCTGTGAAATTAGTCACGCAACCTTCACCTTCCAACTGCCCTGTTGAAATTAGATTTTTCTTCAGATCTAGAACATGCCTTACCTCCTTCAATAGCCATTGATTTCCATTCTTCTATTTTATGAAAATTGTATCCATTCCAATGATTTTACAAGGTTTATCATTACCCAATCGAACCTGTCCAAAATTAGGTGTGGCATGGAATGAGGCCCCTGAATCTACCATCCAGGCATCAATAATATTTTCTAATGAAAGAATCAAAGCATCGTGCAACACATCACCTGTTACATTCGCTTCATGCTTAGTTTCTTGTTGCGCGTCTCCTTCTTTTCCCTTTCGAGACTTGCAGTATTTCTTCAGGTGTCCTTTCTTCCCGCATTTCCAGCACACTATCCCCAATCTGGACTTGGATTTGCCTTTTTTTGACTTACTGAGATATCCTGGGCTCTTTCCTCTTTCCATTTTTCTTCCCCTAGTCTCTGCAATCAAAGCATTACCTGATGTCTCACTGGAGTTTTTCAGTCGCATTTCCTCGCTAAGGATTGCACCGACAACATCATCAAACTTTAAAGTACTAGATCCAAAGACAGAGTTACTAATGGCCATAACCAAACCATTCCAACATTCTGGCAATGAGCACAGAAATAAAAGAGCCCTAACTTCATCATCAAAATTTACCCCTACAGAACTTAACTGACTTGTAACTGTATTAAAATCATTTAAATGGTCTGCAATAGATCCACCTTATGACATCTTCATATTAAATAAACGCTTCATAAGAAATACCTTTTTTGAGGCCGAGGGTTTTTCAAATAGTTTGGTCAGTGCCGACATTAAACCCTCTATTATCATTTCCTTTGAAATATTAAATGCTACCGACACTGCTAGGCACAGCCGTATTGTTCCAAGTGCCTTTCTGTCGAGAATATCCCATTCTGTGTCTATCATACTCATCGACTTCTTTGTCTTTCCACTCAATGGTAGGTACAGATCTCTCTGATACAAATAATCTTCCATCTGCATCTTCCACAACTGGTAGTTTTGGACATTGAATTTTTCGACCCCAAACTACATCTTCCGCCATTGCTCCCACTCGAACAAGAACCCTTACTCTCCTGCAAGTTTATCAAACCAAATAGACTTTCGGCTTTGAATCCAATTGTTAAAATTTATTTGACAAAGTAATGGAACCACAATAAAATATTGCAGAAAATTAACATAGAAAATCATAAAACAAGAGAGACCACAAATATACGTGGTTCACCCAGTTTGGGGCTACGTCACGAGAAATAAGCCAGTCCTTCTTTTTATTATATTATGTAGCCAAACTGCAAGAGATATAGACCAATAGCAGATCCCTGAACTCCCTTTCGCTCTCAATCTCCCTCTATTCTTCCTCACTTAGAATACAGATATTCAATATCCATAGACCGCCAATACAATTCCCTCATATATAGCGAGGGGGGCTTTCCCTCCTGTGGAAAAAACCCTAATTAAAATGACTTCTACCGTCAGATCAATCCGCCTAATGAACGACCCCATATTGACTAGAAATTACTCTATACTTTTACAGGCAATTTTTAAACATATGTTTTTAGCTTTCGAGGGGACCACTGGCCCCCAGAACCCCTAGTCGAAGGGATCGGCCCCGAACCCCCGGTGGGGGGCGACAAGTCCCCCCCCTCCGCAGGCCCCCTCCCCTACGTGGAGGGTGGTACAATATTTTTGGGTATACACCACTAAAACCCTTGAATACAGAAGATAATCAGGCTTCACACCCAACACAATTATAGCCCAAAATATCTTCAACAATTCTTCAAGGTCTATTCTAAAATCTTCAAGGACACCTTAAGATCTGGTCAAAGTTTGTTTCATAAAGGCTTCAAATGGTTATCTTCAAAAAAACTCATCGAAAAGATTTTCTTGCAAGATATATTCAAGGATGATCCAAGGTATAGACTTCAATACTCCAAAATTGCCTCCTTTAGTGCTCCAAATATAGACCAAAATTCCTATGATCTGTGTTGCTATTCCAAGATTTAGTCACAGGTCTGTGTCACAGATCAAGGATCACATTGCCACAGGTATGTTGCTCCAAAAGTACAAAGTTTTCTCTATCCAATGGTCTGAAATGTGCTTTGTCCAAAAGTCACAATGTTTGAGCTCTGGTTTCCTACATGCCCGCAGATTATACTTGCAATAGTTCTAAAGTTTATGCTTACAATAGGTATGAAGTTTATGCTTGAAATAGGTCTGAACTCTTGAGATTCTTTCCACTTACAAGTGAGACTGAGCCTCTGCAATGTCTGAGCTCCTTATCGATAGGTGCATATCTGAGGTGGTGGTCACAAGTGACTATCATAGTTGTATATATGAGCCTATTGCACAATTTTGAGCCTTCAACTGAGTTGTCCAGGTGACTATTTACTAGTCCAAGGTTATTACAGTTATTAACAATCCAACTACCTCTCCATTGGTGGCTATCACATGGTTCGAAGGTACTTGTGATCACAAGTTTAAAAGTATCAAAAATCCGAGGTTTTGTTTATAAGTCTGAGTTACATGATGGTGTACACTTCTTCCACAAAACCTAATACAAGCTTGATAAGACTAACCCTATCACAATTTCAACGTATAGATGCCAGAAATTCCAAACTTCTGCAATTTTGGCCACACACACCTGTCACAAGTTTCTTGTAGTACTGTTTAGCCCAAAAATCAACCACAAAAAAACCAAAAAATTATCATTTTCCCAAACAACAATGTCTTATTTTTCCTCCTTGGCCTCTTATCCTATTTTTGTGTTGCTTCTCTCTATTTCTCACTGAATTTTATGATAAAAATGAAGTATTTTAATCCTTATTTATATCGGTTTTTCATTTGACGAAGAGACATGTCTCTTGGACGACATGTTGAACCTACGTAAGTCAGCATAGGTCGGCTAGGAAAAAATAATAATTTTTCTAACTTATAAATTTAATTTCTTACAATGTAGGAGTTAGGAGGCGTATAATAGCTTGTTAGAAAGGGGAAATATCCTCTACAAGATTATGTCAATTTCATCCTTAGGTAAGGTCATTTGATCATCAATAAAATAATATTTGTGAAAGTGTCATCATTATTTCAATTAGGTAGCCTTTAGTATTTTATGTCAAGGACGGATTTTATGTCAAGGACAGAGTTTACAGCTACTTCACTTGAGTTCTCCATTAGGATAATCATCCTTATTTCATTAAATATTAGGGAACTATAAGCATCAATCAAGGAAGGCTTTCCATCATATGGATAATGGCTAGGGAATCATCAATGTATAATATTATGCTATGGCATACAAGGTAAATAACATCAGTATAAAATGCCCTAGGTTTGACTCCATTAATGGATTGACCTCATATTGAATTAAGTGACATGTGCGTAGGAATTTCTTCTAGGATGAGGATAGGGAAACATCACGCATCACAAGAATACTTTCCATCTCAAATAATGCCAAATTGACATCAATGACAACCTTGATTAAAAATCAAGTCTATTATCCATGAGAGGTGTCACATTTCAAATCAAACATGCAAAAATATGAAATTAGATATATTTTCACACAAAAAATACTTTATTTCACATTGCATAGCAACATAGATATATAGTACAAAGTTTTTTCAATTCTAGTCGTTGAGGATAAATCATAAACATTGATTTGAAACTAGATCACCCTACCCTGCGAGTCATACTTTATCAAAATAATGGGTTGATACAAAATATTCTCTACATATTATGTCAAAATAGGATGACAAAAAAATCAACTATGAACAATTAATGAGACCAAAATCCATGGTTCCAAATCAAAGTTGTGGGTATTGTTACCCATCCAAATACATGGCGTTGATAGTGCTTGAAATCCTTCAACCAAGGAGGTATGTCGGGTATAAAGTCCCAATAAGACCTCACACCATTTGGAGTAGGAGCCCCATCCAGAGTATCAGCTCGGCCACCATAACTCTAAGGTTTTCCTTGGATGCAATGTGTTAATTTGGGGTAGCATCAGATGTGCGCTAGCCATGAAATTTGGTGGAGATGTTGGGGCACATGAGATCTCCAACACCCAGAAAGGGTATGGGCAGATTCTAAACAGATTAGGAGATATTAAAATAATTAATATTTTTAATGGAGTACCTAAGTCTAAACTTAGGGAAAAAAAATTATTAATGTGTATTAATATGAATCTGTGTTAGAATGGTCCAAAATACATGGATTAATCTCGATCTAATCTTATCCATTGATTAGGGGCTTAATCTCGGTCGTTGAGATGTCAACAGAAAAAGTATAAGATGAGGCTTGAGGGTCACTTGGAGAACACACTGAGGGAGACCAGTGAATTCAATTTCTGGAGCAGGGTTTGCTGAGAAATTGAACCAGTGGTCTGGAGAGCAATCAGGAGGCAAAAAGTACGAAACAAAGAGATGGGAGATCAGCGTAGAAGAGGTAGACGCAGAGCAAGAGGAAGCCACGCAGAGGCAGCAGAGACTGCACAGAGCCAAAAGGGCCTGCGTCATCCATGTAGAGGCTACAAGAGTGATGCAGAAGCCCAAAGAGGCTCCGCAAAGCCTCAGTAGGCTGACGCAGAGGACTTCAGGCTGTAGCAAAGGTCAGTAGGGCCTACGCTAGGTTTAGGAAAGTGATGGAAGTTTGTCTATCTGTGGGTAAGCTAGTTTGGCACCCTGTTCTACAAGAAAATTGTTGAATAATAAAATCCTCCCTCACTACACCAGTTTTCCCACATTGGGTTTTTTCAGGGACATTCGTCCAAAATAACTGTGTCAATGTGTGCATATTTTTTTTTTCTGTATTACGATGTGATACCTACAGCAATATTTATTTTAATGTTTGTTGAAGTAATTTCATGAATAAATTATGATGAAATAAGTAGGAAAAGTAAATCAGTTGCTGCAGTGGTAGAATTTTCACATGGTATCAGAGCAAGTAATCAGAGATGGAAAGGGAAATCAGTTATGCATCGAGACCACGATGCAGAGGCATCCACCTCAGGAGACTAACACAGATTTTTCAGAAGATTGCACAAGAGAGAGATTTTGATTTCTCTATGTTGGCTTCCAGGTTGGAAGAATAAATGGTGTGCATGACTAGTGTTGCATCATCATAAGTATGGTATATATATAGTGGAGCCTCATGGCATATGACGGGAATCGGGAAGTGTTTCTCAAAATATCGAGAAGAGAAGATGAACTTTCATATCACCATGGGGAATAAGGAAAAGTGTACTCCAGTAGGAAAGGGTGCCATATTTTTTCAGACAGAATCGGGAGAGCAGTCCCATGCCACAAATGTGTTGCATGTGCCAGGATTGGGGATGAACTTACTTTCCATGTCACAACTACAAGGCAAGGGTTATGACATCTACTTCATCAAGGAAAAGGTATACGTCAAACACCTGAGCTGGAAAAAGAAAGTGTACATCGGAAACAAAAGTAATTGGTTGTACAGATTACAACTAGAATATCCAATGGCACTAATGGGTAGTCATGGGGGCAAAGACTTGAACAAACTATGGCATAGAAGGATGGATCGCTTACACCATCGAGCTCTGAGAATTCTCTGTAACAATGTAATAGGAGTTCCGAATCTGAGTACGGAACGAGATGATGTATGCAGGGTATGCATTCTAAGAAAGTATGCCAAGGCGGCATTTCCTAGGAGCAACCACAGGGCCAAGAGTGTACTAGGATTGATACACTCAGATATATGCAAACCTATGTCCATCAAATCTCTCAGCGGTGTCGGGTATTTCCTTACTTTCATTGATGACCACTCGAGGAAAACTTGGATCTATTTTTTGAAAACCAAGGATGAGGTTTTATGTCGATTCAAGGAGTTCAAGGCTCTAGTGGAGAATCTGAAAAGTAAGAAAATAAAATTATTGTGCTCAAATAATGGTAGGGAATATGTTGATAAGGAATTTCACTAATATTTGCACTAAGGAGGGTATCAAAAGAGAGTGGACAGCTCCCTACAATCCGGAGCAAAATGGGGTTGCAAAAAGGAAAAACAGGACTATTGTAGAAGCAGCTAGGGCCATGTTGTATGATCAGGATATGCCAAAATTCTTGTGGGCAGAAGCATGCAACACAGCTGTCTACGTTCAAAATAGGACTTCTCATTGGGCATTGGGCAATATTACTCTAGAGAAAGACTTCACTGGGAGAACACCTGAAGTCAGTCATTTCAGGATATTTGGGAGTTTGGCATATTATCGCATACCCGAAGAAAAGAGGAAGAAGCTGGATTAGACTACAGAAAAGGGGTATCTAGCAGGATATAGCGAGAACACTAAGGCATACAGGATCTATCTTCCAGGGAGCAGGAAGGTAGTAATACGATGAGATGTAAATTTCATGGAGAACAGAGTTTTCCAAAAGATCTCGCAAAATTCCTTCTAAGCAACAGTTGAAAGAGGATCCATTGGTCATGCCTCTTCAACCAATGGAAGTGAACAATCCTTCCTTAGATCAGGAGGATTATTAGGATGAGGAAGAGGAGCAAACAGAAGCACCTGTTGGCAGAGGAAGAACTAGCAGGGAACTTTGTCACATTCTGCGTGATGCAGAGAACTTCATCAGAGAACCAAGAAATAGTAAAAGGGAGCGAAAATAGCCAGACATGTATCAGGCATTAGTAGCTTGGGATGGAGAGCCTGCCAACTTTAAGGAGGCAGCTCAGCATCAGGTCTGGCTAGATGTGATGGTGGAGGAGTATAACTCCATAATGGTAAACGATGTCTAGGAAGTGGTGTCAGGGCCTCAAGACAGATCTGTGGTAGGTTCAAGATGGATCTACAAGATCAAATATGCTACGGACGAAAGTATTGAAAAATACAAGGCCAAGTTTGTGGTTAAGGGGTATGCTCGAAAGGAAGGGATTGACTATGAGGAAACCTTCACCACGGTAGGCAGGGATACATATATTAGGACCGTGATATCTCTTGTAGCCCAGATGGGATGGGAGATCCATCAAATGGATGTCAAGATGGAATTTCTAAATGGGGTAATAGAAGAAGAAGTATACATTGAACAACTAGAGGGATTTGAAACTCATGACAAGAAGTCTCGTGTATGGAGACTGAAGAAAGCCTTGTATGGGCTGAAGTAGGCACTAAGAACGTGGTATGGTTGAATAGGTGGCTACTTACAAAAGATGGGGTTTGTCAAGAGTGACGCAAATCCAAATCTCTACTATCTGGTCGTAAATAGCGAGCCACTTATCTTAGTATTATATGTGGATGATCTCTTCCTGACAGGATCATCCAAACTCATTAAACACTACAAGAAGAATCTAGCCACAGAGTTCGATATGAAGGATCTGGTACAAATGCACTATTTTCTAGGGTTGGAAGTTTGGTAGCAGAAAGGAGAAATCTTCCTTGGGCAAGGAAGGTATGCTACAAAAATTCTGAAAAGGTTCAGGATGGGAGACTATAGACCTATGAATACGCCAATGATCACCAACTGGAAGAATATTGATGCATGAGAAGATAAGGATGTTGATCCCACCCTATACCAACAGCTCATAGGGTCCCTGATGTATCTAGTCAATACCAGGCCAAATATTTTCTATGTTGTCAACACCCTCAGTCAGTTCATGGTGGAACCAAAGAGGGCTCACTGGGAAGTAGCCAAGCATGTTCTCAGATATTTACAGGGAATAGTTGATTATGGGCTCTTGTATAACAAGGGGAAGGATATCAGGTTGAGTAGATTTACTGATGCAGATTGGGCAGGAAGCTCAATAGATCAGAAAAGTATTGTTTCAACATTGGATCAAGAATAACCTCCTGGTGTAGTCGGAAACAGAGGTTCGTGGCTATGAGCTCATCTGAGGTAGAATAGATGGCAGCAAGCACAGCTTCGTGTGAGGCCATATGGCTTAGAAAACTGTTGGTAAACCTATTCAGAAGAAATATGGAGGCGACCAAGATCACGTGTGATAATCAAAGTTGCATCAAACTCTCTGAGAATCCAGTATTTCATGATAGGTCAAAGCATATTGTTATGCGGTGTCACTTTGTCAAATATTGTGTCCAGCGTAGAGTTGTAAAATTGAGCTACACTCCTATAAGGGAAAAAGTGGTAGATATCCTCACCAAGGCCCTTGGAAAGTCAAAATTTAACTACTTTAGAGAAAAGATGGGGATGGTAAAGAACCCCTTTCAGAAGTAGTGTGTTAGCAGCACAAATGAAGAGGGAGTTGCAATGCAGATGCAGTGTTAGAGAAAGGACCAACAATAGCACAGATGCAGAGGGAGTTGCAGTATAGATGCAGTGTTGGGAGAAAGGACTAACAATAAAACAAATGCAGAGGAAGGTACAGTGCGGATGCAGTTCTAGGAGAAAGGACCAGCAGTAGCATGGATGCAGAGGGAGTTGTCATACAGATGCAGCAGTGGCAATGGCATAACCATGGGTAGCAATACATGATACAACAGTGCAGAGGATGTTGGGCAGGGAGGCCTATTACCAGCACAGGTATCGATGTCGAATGATCAAAGTAATACTCAGTGAGGAGTATTGCTAGAGCACAATCCTCACTAAGAGGGAGTGTTGATTTGGGGTAGCATCGGATGTGCTCTAGCCACGAAATTTGGTGGAGAGGTTGGGGCACATGAAACCTCCAATACCCAGAAAGGGTTTGGGCAGATTCTAAATAGATCAGGAGATATTAAAATAATTAATATTTTTAATGGAGTCCCTAAGTCTAAACTTATGGAAAATAAAATATTAATGTGTATTAATATGAATCTATGTTAGAATGGTCCAAAATACATGGAACAATCCAGATATAATCTTAGCCGCTGATTAGGAACTTAATCTCGGCCATTGAGATGTCAACAGAATAAGTATAAGAGGAGGCTTGAGGGGCACTTGGAGAACACACTGAGGGAGACCTGTCAGTTTGATTTCTGGAGCGGGGTTCGCTAAGAAATTGAACTAGTGGTCTAGAGAGAAGTCAGGAGGCAGCAAGTACGAAACAGAGAGATGGGAGATCAACGGAGAATATGCAAACACAGAGCCAGGGGAAGCCCAGCAAAGGCAGCAGAGACTACGCAGAGCCAGAAGGGCCTGCATCATCCACGCAGAGGCTGCAGTTGTGACGCAGAAGCCGAGAAGGCTGCGTAGAGCCCCAGTAGGTTGATGCAGAGGGTTTCAGGCTAACGCAGAGGGTTTCAAGCTGTAGCAGAGGTCAGTAGGGCCTACGATGGGTTTAGGAAAGTGATGGAAGTTTGTTTATCTGTGGGTAAGCTAGTTTGGCACCCTGTTGTACAAGAAAATTGTTGAATAATAAAATCCTCCCTTACTGCATCGATTTTCCCACATTGGGTTTTTCCGGGGACATTAATCAAAAACAACTGTGTCAATGTGTGCATATTTGTTTTTGTATTACGATGTGATATCTGAAACAGTATTTATTTTAATGTTTGTTGAAGTAATTTCATGAATAAATTATGATGAAATAAGTAGGAAAAGTAAATCAGTTGCTGCAATGGTAGAATTTTCACACAATGAATAACACAAGAGAGTATACACATAACCTTTGAAATTATCAAGTAAGTTGGCATTGTGTAACACTAATTGCAATGTGTAAAGGGAGACTTTCACGAGAGGGAAGTAACAATGAGACTCTAAGAAAGTAATCCTATTATCCTAAGAGAGGCACGTGAGAGAAATGGAAAGATTCGTTAATTATCTAGTGAAATAGTTCACATAGACACAACGATCATTAAAGAAAATAAAATACACATTCAACAAGATAAGTACCAAATCCAATGAAGTAGTTCAATTTATTTAGTATAAACAAACATAACATATACTATAAACATCTAAATAATAGTCTTACAATATTCATGATACATACATGAACATTTATTGGCTCAACGGCCTTCTGATTATTAGGTACATAGTTGCAATGGTGAGACACTAGATACAATAATGGAGCATTAAGCCACTTCTTGCTTCTCCAAAGAATGATCTTCTCTCCTATGCCAAGCTAGAGAAGACAAGTCTATCTCTCCAAATTCTATGACTCCAAAATCCCTTTGCTTGAGTTATAAGCATGTATTTATAGCAAGAGGAATGACCTTTCATATCCCCTTGATTCTTTACCTTCTCTCATGACTCTTGGACTTCCAAGTAACTCTTGAACTTCTACAAGACTCCTAGTACTTTTCCTAGTGACTCTTTTTTCTACATGTCACTTTTCATATTCTACATGTGTCTATTGCACTTCCACACATTTACATTTCTCTTTTTCCTAAAAATTACATAATTACATCCACAGATGATGTGGAAACATGATAGTGCATATGACTCTTGAGATGACACTTTGGAAAGACATGACTTGACACTGATGATATGGAATTTATGATGGTGTGTCAATGCCAATATTCTCTTCCTGTTGCTATCTTTGTGTCTTCATGATAGTTGTCACATGTTCTTCCTCTTTCTCCTCCAAAAGGCTTGACGATATGGAGCCTTCTATGTGATATAGATCTTCCAAATTCTGTTGCAATGTCCCTTCATCTTCTTGTTCAATGATCATCATGTTTTGCAGTCTTCTTGAGTGTCACCTTGCATGGTCTCATTATCATATTTCTTGAACACCATCTTGTCATGTCAAGACATAGTACCTGTGAGTGAAATTCACTCAAGACAAGATGAAATCAGTCCATAAATCTCCTAGTCTGATCAGATCCAGGACTGAGTGTTGGACATAGGAGAAGGCTCAGGGACTGCGTGGTGCACAATTACAGGAGGCTCGATTGATAGTTTGGAGACTGTGACTGCACAATGCATAGTATTTGAGGGCCAGAGAAGGGAGATTGTGTAGTTGAGGGAGTTAAGGAGACAATAGTAAGAGCTTTCTCATTGAAATTGCACAATGTGCAGTTATGAGAGACAAGGAGGCACATGACTACACAATTGAGCAAGTTAGTGAGACAGTGAGATAGGCTTGCTCACTGTGATTGCAAAATGTTTAGTTTTGGAAGGCCAGAGACTAGAAATTGCACAATTGACCAAGTCAAGTAGGTAGAAAGAAAGGGCTTGTTGACTGTGATTACGCAATGCACAGTAAGGTTATTGATTATATAGTTGGGAAACTTAGTGAGACAAAGAGGCAACACTATTGATTGAAACTATGTAGTGCATAGGAAAGGTTGACTGAGAGAGATGATTGTGCAGTTTATGAGGGAAGGAAGGCCTAACTGAGAACTGTGACTATGCAGTGCATAGTCCTTGGGGGCAGTGACTGTGCATTACATAGTTACAAGAGGAAATAAAGTACAACTGAGGCCCGAGACTATGCAATGCATAGTTAGGGAGGCAATTTGGAAGGAGGTTGACCAGAGAAGGATCAATTGCAGAAAATTACTAAGTGTGGGATCCAAGAGGCGAGAGATGGAACCAAAACATGACTTTAACATGATCACACACTTATATATGATTAACCACTTGACATGTAAGCATTTACCACCCACAATCAAGATGTTCCTGTTGAAACAATAGTAGTACAATACTTTCCTCCAAGTGCTACACTTAAGATACTCTTTGCAACAAAAGTGATGAAACTAGTGGAATAGTGCTAAAGACTTGGGGAATGTGTCTAATGCATGTATGTATGATGGATATAACATAGTAGTGCAGGAGAATGCATCATAACTTCCCTTCAATAAAGTACAGATGACTCCCTTTGACTAGATGTGACACTTCCCTAACCACAAGATGACACCGAAAGTGATAAAAAGGTGAAAACAACACTTGCAAAGGCTAAATAAAGTGAAAGCATCCCATGCCAAAGAAAAGATAACATGAAAATGAAACTTTTTAAAGTGAAATAAAGCAAAAAATGATAGTCACAAATGCGAAAGTGGCATTTCAAAAATAAAGGTGTGTCAAAGCGACAGTTGGGAAAACTCACCGAAATAGAAGTACAATTGCAACCAAAGTGAGGGGGTTGTCAATGGAAAGGTGCACTGACTATTGAGATAATTTGAAAATTATGTAGGAACTATCAATAGGTATTGTGCAAGCCTTGCCTTAAGGGGTTGTGCAATACCTATGTAGGCTTGCATCGAAAGAAGTGCAATTGTGAATTATTCAAGGACTAACCATGTATGAGAAAGTGAATTTGGCACTTAGAATCTGTGAAGAAGACCTTAATACTTAGCAAATGATCAATAGACAATGAAATGACATATCACAATATCCACATTAGGCTCAAAAATTCATGTGTAGGAAAAATTTTAGAGAGTGTTTTTCGTAGCGACAACACTTGGCGACACGCCGGTAGAACTCCAGCTTTTCTATTTGGGTTTAATCCTTAAGTGAAAGGTCTCATTATTTTAGGAAGTATTGATTCGCCATGTAGATTACCTTGTATTTTCCACCTATATCAGTTAAATATGTAGTTTATTTTATTCCTTTCTTAGCTTGAAACACATCAACATAAGACTAGCCATACCTCAATTGCTTCGATAGGGGAGAAGGATAACAAGTATGCCAAGATTTTGATAATTAGAGTAAGAACATTCCCTAGTTTTTTTTGCTTCCAACAAGCCTATTTAGTACCACGGTAAAGTCACCTTAAGGAATCAAAAGCATCACTTTGCTACCAGTAGGCCTATTCAGTACCCTAACAAAGTTGCTTGCTTCACCTCTCTGCATAGGAAGCCTTTCTATTCTTCACATCTTTATTTAGTTACTAATCAAATGTGAAAAGGAAATTATTTATTTTGGTAGTGGAAGAGGGATCCTGACTTATTTAATTGCAAGAGAGGTCGGTTCCTTGTTAAATGGATTTGCATGATAACTGAAGTTATTATGCTCATTTAAATTTTTTCTCCTTTCCCTTCTCTACTCGATTGAGTCGCCGTGTCAAAACACCATTCAATACAAGGTTGAGTCAGGAATGAAGATCCTAATAAGTATACCGACCAAAGGTTTTTCGTCTGAAACAAATTTTATTTTCCGTTCATACATCATCGACTTTAAATATATGTAAGCCCAAATAGAGAAGAGGTAACAAATTATCTAAGCATTGTTCGTCATTACAGTTCCCTTTTAAAATTTTGCCACATTGTCTTTTGAGCCAAAAGAAAACATTTTTAATGAAAATTCTTAGTAAAAAAAAAAAGATGAAAGAAAATACACAATAAAACAACGAAACAAGATCAAAAGAAAAATAAAATGGAGAATTGGACTAAAGCAACATGTGAGACAGAAATGGGAAAAAAAAAATGTAGAGACTACATTGAGAGAAAATGCAGGATGAGTGTGAAAGGGAAACTGGCATGCAACTAGGCCTACTGCTAACCTTACTAGTTGTAACGTTAGGACTATGTGTAAATGAAATTTCCAATGTATTCATTGTATTTCACGACTTGCAAACACAAATATACAAGCGATTAAAACAAATATAAAATAATGTGCAAAGGAAAAGATAAGAACTTGAATAGATATCACTAAAGATAGAAGGCCCTTTGCTAGATAGAGAAAGATGTGCAAAAACAATCAACCTTAACCAACCTGCAACCTTAATTTTTTGATGAGAAGAATACACAAACAAACCTCAAAATATTCTTGTGAATACATATGCATATGTATTGTGTTCCTTAGAAAACGTCAAAAAAGATTGTACATTTTTATTAGCAAAGGGGCTTGCTAAGTAAGATACTTCCATGCAATCATATATTGGATCATGGAATTCAAAAACGTCCTCTTGAAAACCTTGAAATCCTTGAAATAAAAAATCAGCTAATGTTGGCTCAGGGGGTCCTGACCCAAGTTCAAAGTTGGTTGTGCCAACAAACAACTCCCTACACTACTGGCCCTTTTGGAAACAACCCACAGGCTACAGTCTCACCCGAAGCAGTACGGGGGGATGTTAGAACCAAGTTTCTATATCCATAGACTAGTGTGATGTCTTTTAGATCTACCTTCGCACAGATTGATACACTCTTAGGGCGCACTGCTGCAACTCCGTCAAAATGGCCTCCAAACCTTCACGAAGGTCTACGGTCGGTCTTTGCAGACCTTTAATAGCCAATCTATCTACTTACGTGCATTAGAGAGCAATCCTAAATTAGGGTTCACGTGGATTTACTTAAGTTATTAGTAATCATCAGGGAGTGCATCAAAGTCTTTGTGAAAATACTTAAACATACCTTGCATACATCATTAACACTTATTCAATAAAATCGCGCAATATTCAATCAATATTTCATAAAACACATCATTCATCGTAATATATAGCATTAACATAAATAAATATAAATACGCAATAATTATTTGGAAATTGTCTTTATTGATCTTCAATTCAGGATTTCAAACTCAAAACTAAACTGCGCACACATCTGCAGGGGTCCGCACACTCAACTGCAGACTCTACCTAGGCCTCTATGCATTTAACTGCAGAGCCTTTCTTCTCCTATCTGACCCACTTCTCTTCATTGTCACTTCTCTTCTATATACCCATTTCTTATCAATATACTGCCTTAGACTCTCTAAGAAACACCTATTTATAGCCTTTTTCATATAATGTCATGATCCGCAGACCATGGGTGGATCTCAAAACCGACTCAAGCTTTACATAAAACAAGGGGCTAAACCCCTTTGACTCCTACTCATCTACAAGCTCCACATCCACAAGTCACAGATTCTTTACAAAAATGTATCAAAACTTGGGTTATCTTAACCCCAAAACTAACCCAAGGGACCCCATCCCAACAGGCCCCCAACACAAAGATCATGACTCGCCCTCGAGTCACTCTGCCGACACGGCGATCTTACTACGAAGATTACCGAGCTCCACTTGGATCACTGCAACTTCGGTAGCGCTCTACGTTGTCTGCTTGACTTCCTCGACCAATTTTTCTATGGCTAGTCCTTCTACGACCAGCCTCATCATCTATTATGTCTGCTGCAACCCTTTAAGCCTTTCCTAAATAGTAGTCGTGACTTGATAGGCCTCCTCTAACCAAGGATGCAACCTAGCCTTTAGCAAGGCCTCCTTCTTCTGTGCTTCCTCCACCTGTGCTAGGAGCTGCTTACCCTCCTATAACTTGGCTAGGTGTTGTGCTTGTGCTATGGAGCACACAGTTGCCCTAACTCCATCATATTAACATTGCAACTCCCTTACCTTTGTGTTCAGCATCTGTAGGTTCGGATCCTCCTGCAAATTGGTCACTAGCTCCATAGCTTGCTCGAACAATATCGTACTATCAGCAAATGTGGCATCGAGGGTAGCCATTCCTTCCTTTATCGCAGCTCTATGTTGATCCCGTACCTTAGGCATAGTCATAGGCCACAACTTTAACTGCAGCTTTGTAATCTTCATGTTGAGCTCAAATGCTACCCATCCAACCTATGCTTTAGCCTCATGCACACCAACAACTAATTTTATGATCTTTGCTTTTGGTTATGCGTCCTCCGAGATGTGAAGCACAGGCACTATCTTGGATGCCTCTACTACAGATAACTCTAGTCTTGAATTATGTGCCTGTAGCATCTCCTTTTCCTTTAGAGGTTGTGTTTTTTCAGCAAACATTTTCTCATTGTTCACTTTGTACTCACCAATAAGGTTGAAGGCGCACTCCTCCCTAGTTCTCAATTCATGTGCCACCCCTGCGTGTAGCACATGGAGGGTCTCATTGGGGAGAGCTGCTATATTCATTCCAATGTTCTTGATCATACTGAGTATGATGCAATCATCGGCATACTTTGCGTGAATGGACCCATCTAGTAATTCTATAGTTTTGAGATCTAGAGTCCTTAATAGCTCCACTGCTTGGATTGTCTCGGGTGCCAGGCTCACTTGCTAACAGAGCCATCTTCTTGGAATCCGACTAATCTGTTAGCTTATGGGTTCCTGACCCAAGTTCAAAGTTAGTTGTGCCAACCAACAATTCGCTACACTACTGGCCCTTTCGGAAACAACCCACGTAGCGTAGTTTGCAGTCTCACCCAAAGCAGTATGTGGGGATGCTAGAACCAAGTTTCTGCATCTAGAGACTAGTGTGATGTCTTTTAGCACCTCAGATATGCCTTCATGCATATCAATACACTCTTAGGTCACACTGCTGCAACTCCGTCAAAATGGCCTTCAGACCTTCACGTAGGTCTACGATCGGTCTTTGTGAACCTCTAACAACCAATCTATCTACTTACGTGCATCAGAGAACAGTCCTAAATTAGGTTTCGAATGGATTCACTTAAGTTATTAGTAATCATCTGAGAGTGCATCAGAGTCTTCACAAAAATACTTAAACATGCATTGCGTACATCACTAATACTTATTCAATAGAATCGTTCAACATTCAATCAATATTTCATAAAACACATCATTCATCGACAGCATATAGCATTAAATTAAATAAATATAAATACATAATAATTCTTTGGAAATTGTCTTTATTGATCTTCAATTCAGGATTACATACTCAAAACTACCCTACGCACATAGTTGTAGGGGTTCGCACACTCAACTGCGGACTCTACCTAGGCCTCTACGCATTCATCTACATAACCTTTCTTCTCCTATCTGACCCACTTCTTTTCGTTGTCACTTCTCTTCTATATACCCATTGCTTATCAATCTATTGCCTTAGACTCTCTAAGACACACCTATTTATAGTTTTTTTCATACAATGCCATGGTCCACGAACCCTGGGTGGATCTCAAAACTGACTCAAACTTTACATAAAACAAGGGGCTAAACCCCTTTGACTCCTACTATATATGCACTCCACATCCACAAATCGCAGAGTCTTTACAAAAGTGTATCAAAACTTGGGTTATCTTAACCCAAAAACTAACCCAGGGGACCCCATCCCAACATTTAACGACATAGAATCAAAATGAGAATCTTGTAAGGGAAAATGAATCTAATCATGTCCAAAAGGATTTTCAAGATAGTGAGGGCCTAATATAACCATAAGTGAAGGATGAAGTGCCTCAAATTCTTGAAAAGTATTTGAATAATGAGAGGATAAGCCTTAAATATCGAGTAATGTAAAACAACCATCATTGGATACACTAGTGGGAAAATGATTAATCGAATGACAGTTGTTAGGACTGGAATTATGATCAAATGGACTAATTAAATCATAAGATTCTCAGTTAATAGAAAATAAATATAAGTCATTTTGAATATCTTTAGAAATTCTTTGAACAATATAATCATATTCCTCACATGTTAAATGTGACAAACCGTTTCCTCTTAACTAGTTGTAAGCTAAAATAACATCAAAATCATCAAAAACATTGAAAATGAATGCAAGTATAGAAAATACATGAAACCAATCAAGATGTAATGGGTGAAAAAGAGGAACTTGATTCACCAAATATCTCAAGCAATCGCTAGCACTCAAGAGGATATCTTGTGCCATAAAGAAAATGCCTAGCATCAAAATATTCACAAGAAAAACTAGGAGCTTATTATTTTCAAAATTATTTGACAAACATGAATCCTTTAGCCAATGATAATATTTGAAATGATCAACCTCGCAACTTATTGCATACATGAAAGACACGCACTCCAAACCCGAGCTTGATACAAGATATTTTCATGGAGATGAACTAATTGAAATAGAACCTTCCATCTGATTAAAAACTAAATCTTGAAAGTTAGAAAAAACTATGTATAAAATACCACAAGTCTTTCAAGAAGGAATCTAAATTTAATGAAACCATGCAAAGAAAATAATTTGTGAGAAAATATAGATCTGACTTAGTTAGTGGATCCCATCAAGACTGCGAGAACCTGACATAACCATCAATGGAAGTTGAAGTTCCTCGACTTCCTGACAAGTCCTAGAACTTTCAAAGATTCTAGAATTGAATTTTTGAAGATGGTGTGTGGACAACTACTACCATTAATTTTGATAATACCACTACTATCCAAAAGGAAACCATCTACATTATTGATTTGATCAGAGTTTCAAACCTCAAGAAATAGATTACTTGAGCCATAAGGTTCTTCTAAATGCACATACAAGGATGGATAGACTAGACAAATATCATGAGGAACCTAAACAAAATAATTTTCTTAATGCAATACTGGAAATGACAAGGAACGGAATCGATTCTTGATGATTTGATCGCTTCCTCCTTCATCATGAATAACCTATCTACCTTGTGTCAATCTAAAATTCAACTCATTAGATGATGAACTTGATGAACAAGGAGTACCTTCACAAGTTAACACATTACAAACAGTAGAGAACAAGGGATAGTGAGGTGAAGAGGAAGTTTCGATGGGAACATCTTGTTTGAACAAATAGGATTATAGATTTAGACCTTTGAAATTAAAATCTTCTAAAGAAACTGAAAGATCAATCGGTGCACTTGGGCATTCAGCATCATATACTCAATGTATTCATTACCATCAGAATGATGGCTTCCTGAGACTTTAGATTGATTAGGAAAATTAACTTCATTTGATTGTCTGTCTAGGTTAGTAAAATTCTAAATCATATGATAATGAAGGAACATTATCTTGACATAGAGAACTTTTAAAAAGAGTAGAAAGTTCGAAAGAATCTTCACTTTTCTTCTCCTCTATCTATGAAAAGTGACTACCTTTCACCTGAACATTGTTTAGAATACCAAACTGAGAATTAGAAGAGTTTGAAACATAATGATCAAGCATATCAAGGGGCAAGGGGTTATGAGAATGAGATGATAGAGGAGGAAAACCATCCAAATCAGATTCAAGATTAAAGTTATGAGTGTTAATATCATCTTAAGGAATGGGAGGATTAGCCTTCACCCTAGGCTCCATGAACTGGTCCAAGCTTTCCTCCATTGGATCTAGATCATGGAGAGTGGATGAAGGTGGAGAAGATGGATCAACATTTGTATTTTCATATTGTTAGGGTCAGTAGTTTTTATTTTTGGAATGTCTTAGAATATTTTTAATTTTTAGTTTGAATAAGTTGAACTTATAGTCATTGTTATTGTCATAAGTTCAAAAATTCATTGTCTGATATCGCCATGAGTTTAGTTATCAAGTGGTCGAGTCAGAGCATGAAGCAGTATTCAGTCATTTGGATTCATGGTTACATATTTCTGAACAGTCAAGTCAACGAGTAGGTGTTAATTAGGTTCGTAAGAGTTGTGTTGGCATTATGGCACAGGTTTGGGGCCATGGCACAGGTGTTGTCCTTGATGGAAACTCTCTTTGATAACAGATCTCAGTTCAAGCTTTCAGAATGAAGGAAAAATACATATACGCAAGTTCATCTAGACGAAGACGTGTATACACGCGGGTTAGACGTTTCAAAAGCACGTATATGTTGGAGAACTTACCTTTGGTCCATGGTAGTTAGTCCTTGGTATTAGAACCTATGGTTTTGGACCATGGTACCTCGTCAGAAGTGTTGATCCCAAGTATTGGGTCCGTGGTATTGGTTTATTATGGTTTTGGACCATGGTATTGTGGAAGGCCTAAGACTATAAAAGAGGAAGGAGATCATGCGGCAAACAATCATCTGTATTATCATTGAATATCTGATAAAGTGCTAGATCTGGAATACTGGTATTTGGGTTATGGTGCAGATCTGGATCTGAATGAAGGAGGAACCTTAGCGCAAAGACAAGGATGAGTTATATTGATGGGTCATAATCTTTAAGCTTGAATGATAGTATCTTTGTATGATTTTGGTCTGTTATATGTGGCGCTTTCTTGATCTATAACACTGATAATCTGGGTTAATTAGTGTTTGAATATCTGAAAGATCGAATTATCCTTTATAGATCTGTACACAGGTTCAGTGAAGCTAAGGTGCATATACATGCTGGTTCAATGAATGAAAACAGCGTATACGCAGGTTGTTCCAGACACAGAAGCGTATGCACGCATGTTGCGGGTTATTGAAATAGCGTATATATTTTGAGTTGTGATCTAGCTGCTTCTGTTTATTGCTGCTGTTCTGGGTTCATATTTTGGTGTGTGGTTTCTGGTACTATGTTTTGGGTACAGCTGTCAGAGAAGTATCTACTTGATTCAGATCTAATTAGTGAAAAGGAGATTGATTGATGGAGAAATTCTTGATGATTGATTGATGTTCATGGATGCAGTCTGAAAATTTATGAAACGTGGTCCCTGGAAGAAAGTGAAGGTTGTAGCCTTCAGTAGGCCAGCACCTACGTACTAGTATCTTG
>APFE031458519.1:0-13359 GCA_000404065.3 Pinus taeda | reverse complement strand
GATCAGGAGATCAAATTTAGGCTAAAAAGTGGAAGTGCCTAAACTTATTGGGACTAGTGGTAAATTGAAGAGCTTGGCGATTTGAATCCAATGCAACTCGTTTCACTCAAATCCAGCATCAGATACTTCCATAATCACGTTCTGATTGTTTTGGGAAATAGGTAAAAAAAAATTAGTTGGGTTGTATAGGGCTGCACAGTGAGCAATCTGTACCGTTGACTGAACCGTGACTGTACATGTTGACTGTTCATCACTAGAAAATATTTACTTGATATGTGGCACAATTGTTTTGGCTGCAAAATGGTGGAAATTCATTGTTTGATTGGGTTGGTTGAGGTGGATCAACTAGGGAGGACCACGTGGGCCAACCAGAGGCTACCACATGGCCTCTTGGTGGCCACTATAATTTTTTTAAGGGTTGAACAACACCTTGGGGAGTCGAACTCATGATCTTCCACCAAGAAACAACAAGCCTTACAACTAGACCAAACTTTGTTCCTCGAAAACTATGGTGCAAAGCTTATATTTAAGTTTTAAGTGCATGGCGTATGGTGGTCAGAGCTAGCTCCTAAGGGCCTAGCCCCAATATGCATGCACCCACATGACCATAGGAGATGGATAATGAGCTAATAGTAAGGGCACCATGGAGGGAGGGTCATCCCTAGGTTCCATGACCGCCATATGACCCAAAGCTGAATGAAAATGATCTTCGATGGGGAGGGCAGGCATTAAGGCCTAACCCATGGACCCATGGCACAACATGACCATGTCCTTGTGTTAAGGGTATTAGCCGGCAGGGGTGAGCATTAAGGCATAGCCCTTGACCCTAAGCAGCTCATGTGACTGTGTTTTTCGGCCCTAACGAGTTAAAGGGTGAATTAATGATCCAACAAATTGCACCTACGGCGGGAGAATTTGTCACTCGGTTAGTGATTTTTCGGGTCGATTTGTAGAATAGTTATCTAGAAAGTCGAAATTGTGGGGTATTTAATAGTGAAGCTCATCGAGGAGTTGGTAGCTCATACATGTTTGAGTTTTTCACCAATTTGAGCTCAGAAAGAGGCTGCTTGGATGTTTTTGGATGCTCTAAATCCATTAATGACCTTAGTTTTATGTTTTGAGAAAATATAGATGGCCTTTATGTAGGTTGGAGGCTAAGAGGTGTATGGATCAAGTAGATTTTGGTAGCCTTTCCTGAGGGTATTGAGCATGAAGAAGACCTTGTAGGGGTTTCTTCACCTTCAGAATTCATTTGTAGGGTACAACTCTTGGACATTCTTCTCACTATGTAAGGTTGAGGGAATATTGTATATGTCTTTCTTTTTGCATGTATGCTCATTTTCAGATGAGGTATAGGATCTTTGAAGGAGATTCATTGTATTGTTATACTTTACATGGTGATTGGAGGTTATCATGTTTTTTTATGTGAGAGTTCTCTGCAGGAGAACATTTCCTTGAAGGGGAAACAGACACATAGTCAGCAACATACTTTTTGTACCTCACTTCTACACTAAAATATGAGTGGTCTAGTCATGTTTACAAACCTGGAGATGTAGCCTAGGGGGGTGAACTCCGTCATCAATATTTGTGTTGCTCTTATTTATGTCTACGTGAATTTTATGTGTTGTTAATTATGATTAACTTGCACATGACAACTAATTCATGTTTTAAGGGACACTAAACAAGCATGTTGCTTTTGAAGACCCATTTTCATGCTTGCAAAGCATCAACACGGTCCTAGTTTTTGTTTCATCAGATTTTGGAAACAAAAGCATAAAACACCTATTCCACTTTTAGATCATAAGGAGTCTACCAAGTCCTATTTTACATGCATCTGTACACACTACAAACTCTTTATTCGCATCTGCATTCTTAATGATTATAGCATTGTTCAACCACTGATTCAGCTGCTCAAAACTAGTTACACATTCTTTTGTCCATTTGAACTTCTTACATTTTCTTTGAAAGGATGCCGTATGATATGAAATGTGTGAGAAGTTCCTGATGGACCCCCTATAGTAACCTGTTAATCCCATGAATGATCTCACCTCATCCACATTCTTAGGAGCTACCCACTCCATGATGACCCTTATCTTTTCTGGATCTATTGATATGACTTCCTTGGAAACAACATGTCCCAAGTAATGCATCTCTGTCTGAAAAAAATGCAATTTCTAATCTTGGCATACAACTTATGCTCTCTTAGAAATATCAACTCTACTACTAATGCTCGGCATGATCTCCTTCATTCTTGGAGTATATCAATATGTCATCAATGAATACAATAACAAACTTGTCCAGATAAGGATGCAACACAATATTCATCGAAGACACAAATGTGGTTGGGGAATTAGTCAAACTGAATGGAACTATAACAAACTTATAATTCCCATACCTGGTCCTCAAGGAATTCTTATAGATATCCTCTTCCTTTATGCGTACCCGATGGTATCCTGATTTCAAGTCGATCTTAGAGAACACGACTGCTCCCTTCAACTGATAAAATAAATCATCAATCCTCAACAACGGGTACCTGTTTTTTATTGTCACCTTATTCAACTACCTCTAATCAATGCACAATCTAAGAGTACCATATTTTTTCTTTACAAACAACAATGTTTCACCCCAAGGTGATGCACTTGGCCTAATATATCCCTTTTCAAGGATCTCCTTTAACTGGAATTTCAATTCTACTAGCTCTGAGGCTCTCATCTGATAAGGTTCCTTCGATGTTGGTGTTGGCCCTAACACCAACACAATAGAGAAATATACTTCCCTGTGAGGAGGTAACTTTAGAATATTTGTTGGAAACACATTCTGATACTGCTACAATATAGGGCACCTTTTGAATATTTCTACATCCTGAACATCTTTACCCTTGTCACTATCTCACTAGATATATGCACTACAAACATCACAAAACCTTTTCTACAACTACGCTTAACCTGCATAGCGATAACCATCCTCACCAATGTAGGCTTCTTTCTAGGCACTCAATGGCCTTACCGAAGAAATCCACATTGGTATTGTGAAGGTACAACCAATCCATACCAAAAATCATGTTATATGATCCCAATGGCAGTGCATTCAAATGTGTTGTTTTATTCATACCATTTAGCTCAAATTCACAAGATCTTACCCAATGGTGAACTCTCTTCTTTTTACCTATAGCCATCTGTACCAATGATATTCTACATGCACTTCTTTTCTCAAACCACACTTATCCACCAATTTAGGATTAATATAACTATAATTAGATCTAGGATCAATCAAAAGAGAAACAATTGGATCACAAGTCTTACTGTCCATCTCAATGATAGATTCCTAATGATTCACCTTCCTGTTTTCCATAACTGCATAAATCTAAGGAATGCTATGACCAACATCCCCGACTATATGCACCTCCTAAGCACTATAGATCGGGGGTCTACCACCGTGATACTGCAGGAAATACCTATTACAATGATTATTTTCCACATATATAACACTTCAATAGTGCTCTACCATAACCTCCTGTCTGTTGCTCTCCATGTCCCTTCTGAACTTTATCGAGATTCTTGTAATGGACCACATTTTATTTCTCACCGACATCTTAAGGTCTTCCCCACATTGGTGGCCATCTTCCTTTAAATTTCTGATTTCCCTTCAAGTCACACTTAGGCTCAACTCTGTGCTTTGACTTCTCATAACAATGTTTCAGTTTTTAGATGGCCTCCTCCAACGATCTAGGCTCATCAAACTCAATCTGATCTCTATATGCTACTAGTAGTCCATTGATGAATCTTTGAACCTTGTCCTTCTCCTCCTTGAGGTAAGGCACATATATCAACAACTCCAAGAACCTGCTAGTATACTCATCATCTGTCATGGAACCCATTTGCAGCTCATAAAACTCCTTATCTCTATCATTATAATACCTTGCAAACAAATGCTTCTTCTTGAAGAGCCTTCCAAACTCATTCCAAGTCAAGTCATCCTCCCAAATACCTTTAATATTATTCACATCCTCCCACCATATATATGTTTTCTTTCATATTCTTTATATAGCTATACAATCTAAATAATTTCTTCAATCCAAGAAACCATGCCTTAGCATATTCTGACTTCTTCATCTCTCCACCAAATGCAGGTGGCTGGACTTTCTTAAACTCATCATGAAATCACTCACCCTTCCTGTAAGGATGATGATGATGATGACTATGGTAATGTGTTCTAGAAGATGAACCAAAATGATGCCCATACATACGAGTCCTCATGTCAAGTGTGTCAAATGATCTAGAAGCTCTAACTGCGTCCTCTCTATCCAACCTATATTCGGACCGGGACCTACTACCATACACAACATTGGTATTTTCTTCCTGCTCCTGACCGATCCTCATTTATCCCTATTTCTACAACTCTAGCAAGCTCTTAAGGATAGTTGCATTCAACTCTATATGATTTTCCTGATCCCTTGTAAGTATTTCATGAGCCTCAACTAACATGTCATTATCTTCCTTGAAACTTATGATTTTAGCCCTCAAGCTCCTCAATGTATATTCCATACCAAGAGAATGATCATCTCCTTCTTGCCCAACTAATATGTAAGGAGAGTCAAGAGCGCTAGAAGAGTCAAGAGCGCTATAGTATATCATGTCATAAAAATCAAATAGATACAAAAATAAAATCCATACCTTATTGTTATTCAAGGGAGGCTTATCTCATCTACAAGATCAACCCACATTAGCATGTACATGTATAAACATAACAATATATGGATATGTAACATTATCGACACATAACATCATGTAGGACCATACCAACAGTATACCCTGATCCCATGCATGATGACAATGACCTCGAAAACATCATACTTTTCCCTTAAAGAGCGCAACCCACTCTGATACCACCCTGTAACGTTGCCTCCCCTCCTATCTACCCACCTTCACCGAGTTATCTGGGGTTAACATGAGATGAGTGGATACTATGATAAGACTTGACCTCCTAGGTGACCTTAAGGAAGTGGACTCGATGAAAACCCACAACACAAACCTTCCATACCTACTATGGGACTCCCATAAGCCTTCACAGTCATCCCCATGACTAGTTCTTGGGTCCCACTGAGTTTTTAGATCATTAATCTCCTAGAAACTCCCTTGACATGGGAAAGAGTGTTACTTGGACGCTCAAGTCACTCACACAATAGGCATGGATGTAAATGGGGACTTTTCTCTTCATTCTTGTTCCTGAGACTCTAGGATTTGTGCCATTTTTCAAGCCCCAATTCTAGGTCACTCCCCAGAAACCCCTCTAGCTTTCAAAATCCATAATTTACATGACAACAAGACTTGCAAGCCAAAAAATGGCACCAGGACTAGGCCTAACCATCCCCAACCAAGACTAACATTCTTTCAAACACTTGGTGAAAATTCCATGTAATAAATGTTAATAAAGGAAAAATAATAACCATGGTTGATGGGACATTTATTCCAAACAACCTAGTGTGGCTATTCATTTGGTTAGTAATGGCTAAGGAAATTAGAAAAGGCAATTTCTAAGGCTTTGGAAAGGAAAAATGGAATTTTTAGCACATTTATTTATGAAAATAATGGAAATTAGGAGAAAAGGGAGGTGAGAGGTCACAGGGTGCATGTGAGGAGGAAATTGAAGGAAAATGATGGAAAATGAAGAAAATAGAGGCCTCATTCATAAAACGGCTTATGTGGAGCAATTGGTAAGCTTTTGTCAGTTCAATTTTGGATATCTCTCATTATTCCCTCTCTCTCATACTCTTGAAAACTTAGAGATTTCTTGGAGCACTCTTGGAGGGTGTGGCATACTTGGATTTTTGGAACAAGAAGGAAAAGGAAGATTAGGAAAGTTTTATAGATCTAACCTAGAAATATATGATAAAAGAAATAAACCCAAGAAATAACAACATCAAAATAGATAGAAATGATTCACTTTATTGATCAAACCCTTGAGGTAGGGCAGCACCATACATTCACTTTTTAAGGAAGGAGAACACTCGACAAGCCATATGCATGTCATACAATAATCCTTGACATCTCTCGACGGGGAGTCTCTAGCCTCTATATAGGCCTCATACATACAATACTATGGGTCAATACCATGGTTCCCTCAATACCATCTATCTAATACCATGGGCCCATTACATTATTACTAACTACTTGTGGTCTCTTACATGATACGGGTTAACCACCTCATTTATTACTATGGCCCATCCCATTATTACATTATTCCCTTGGGTACCTCCCTTTGTGCCTCATATTATCCCCCCTAGGTACACTACATTCCACCCCCTTAACATGATTTTCCCCCAAAACATGGGAAGAACACAAATAATAAGATCTACTCAAAAGAGTAGTCCACTGGTACCATGCGCATGGATCTAACCATCTAAGACTAAGGTGAACCCTCGATCTCATTGGTGCCTTGCTCGCTTGAGATGGAAGTTTACCTTGACAGCTCTTCTATGTTGATGTGTAGTAGGTGGATCTTCTCTCTTCTCCATCTGTCATGCGAAGGTTGTTGTCCTTGTGGCTCATTGGTTGCCATCTTGTTGGTTGTTTCCTTGCGGGGTGATGTGGGTGCTGATATGTTGAATTTTTAACCCAGAGTGTCATTTTCTTTAATTCACCCCTTACTGGAGCCTAAATGTTATCTGGTGCATGTTCTGGTGCCTGCTGTGGTGTCTTATTTTCCAATATTACTTCAACCACTCAACCCTCATCTGATGTATTAGCACCTATAAATTTTTCTACTTCAGCCTCTATTTGTGTTTGATTGTCGATCACCAAAGGCTCATCATCTGATATGTCAGTCCCTGGAACATCTTCTACTTCAACCTCCATGGAATCTACCTGATTATTGATGGAAATATCCTGTAATGTAATTTTCTTCTTTTTATGCCAAGGCTTCAGGAATTTCTTCTGCACATTGATATTGACAGTACCCATAGATTCAATCCAAGGATATCCCAAAACAACATCCATGTTATCCATATTTGAAGTATAAAAGTCACAATGTCACACATACTTATCCATAGAAGGTTTCAAATCTTTATAAACTTGAACATCCCCATTATCAACCTATGTGTTTTCAATGTGTTTTGCTGGAACTTGCAACTTTTTTGCCAAATCAACATTGATAAAATTATGCTTGCAACTAGGATTTATAGACATAATGATCTTCTCCTTATAAATCAATCCATGAATCTGCAATAAGGAGATACCAACAGAAAATAACCCTTTAGGTTTCTTGTTTTCCTTCTTTCCTGCAAAAATAAAATCCTTGCTAGGTTTTTTTGTTTCTTCCTTTCTAGTATGAGACCATTTTTCCAAAAGTAGTTCTTCAATTTCGTCAGCACAACATAACTTCAGAATCTCACTGTCTAGTGATTTCCACCATATAACAGCTTCATGTTTCAAATAATACCCTCTTTTGTCCTTCCATGAGCTACAAAATTTTCAATAAAAGACCCATTCTTTTTTCCTGTAAAAAACTCATTGTTATAAGCCATGAAGAGGGTTTTTGAAAACAAATCGCTTACTTGGCAAAAATTTGAAATGGCCACAATTTAGTCAATATTGCTCAAAGTCCCTATTATGACCTATTTTCGGAAATGGAACAACCATTATGCATCTTGTCATGTGATATAAATCTCGATCCAGACATTGGAATTTCCTATTCGTGCTGCAACTATGTCGTCGTCACAAAAAATTGCTGAAAAATAGCTAATTTTAAATCAGCGATATCTCCCTCATCCGGACTCCAATTCGACTGATTTTTTTTTTTTTTTTAATTCCGTATTTTTTCACAAGTAATCCAGATCTACAATTATATTCTATAGATTTTGCACTAGAATGTACAGATCTGCACCGCAAACTTGCCACCCAAAAAAGGTCTGCAACAGCACTGATTTTTAAATTAGCGAGATCTCCATCTAGACTCCGATTCGGCCGATTTGTTTTTTGAACTTGGGTATTTTTTCACAAAGAATCCAGATAAGCAATTAGAATTTCAGATTTTGCACCAAAATGCGCAGATCTAATATGCAAACTCACCGTCCCAGAAAAGTTCCTACAAAAAAAAAAAAAAAAATCTCCACTTTTGCCCAAGAAAGTGCTCCGATACCACTTGTTATAGATCTAACCCATAAATATATGATAAAATAAATAAACACAAGAAAGAACAAGATCAAAATAGATAGAAATGATTCACTTTGTTGATCAAACCCTTAAGGTAGGACAACACCATACATTCACTCCTTAAGGAAGGAGAACACTCCACAAGCCATATGCCTGTTCATCCAATAATCCTTGACATCTCTCAATGGGGAGTCTCTAGCCTATATATAGGCCTCATATATACAATACTATGGGTCAATACCATGGTTCCCTCAATACCATCTATCTATTACCATGGGCCCATTATATTATTACTAACTACTTGTGGTCCCTTACGTGATACGGGTTAATCACCTTATTTATTACTATGGCCCATCTCATTATTACATTATTCCCTTGGGTACCTCCCTTTGTACCACATATTATCCCCCCTCGGTACACTACAGAAAGCACAAGGGGACATCAAGATCAGGAACAACATTGGATTTTTCTTGTAGGTACTGAGTTTCTTGTATGTTTTCCTCACTAGTTTTGGCATGCATGGCATATGCATGTGGTTTGTTAGTTGTGATCTTCCATGGGAATGGAGGATGGCCAGGATTGACAGTGGATTGCCTAGCCTTGCCATTTCCTAGATAGAAAACTCTATGTCTCCAAGAATAGGAGAGAGAGAGAGAATAATGAGAGAGCTCCAAAACTGAACTGACAAAAGGTTACACTAACCAAGCCTTCCCACTGATCCTCAAAATCCTTTTTTATCAATGAATCCTATATTTTATTCATTTTCCATTATTTTCCTTCAATTTCCTCCTCACATGAAACTTGTGACCTTTCACCCTCCTTTTCTACTAATTTCCATTATTTTCATAAATGAAATGCCAATAAATCCCTTATATCTTTCCAAATCCTCTTCCATTTCCTTACCCATATTAACCAAAATGAACACCTGCTATGACTTTTTTCCCACCATTCATCTTCAAATACATGTCCCATCAACTGTGGCCTTATATATTTTTACATGATTTGTTACGAGGGTTGTTACAAAACCCTCCCCCTTGGGGGAACATCGTCCTCGATGTTCAATGACACATATAACCAACAAGATTGCTGAAAACAAAAATATCCCATGGAGCTTTATAACATAGCTCGTTGTAGTATTTAAAATGACTAGCTGCTAAAACATGACAAACATACCATTTACTAGATCTTTATAACATAGCTCATTATGGTATTTACAATAACCACATATACACATACATATTTTCTTCAACCAACAAATAAAAGGATACAATGTCTACATCTACAACAAGGGAATCCAGAGGCTCGCCCCTCCACCCTCAAAGTAATACGAAGATCCACCTCCTTCCCAAGATGTCCAAAATCCACTGTCATAGTCAAACTACATCCGATGTCCAGTGCTATAATTGTGCACCACTTTTCCTCTCATTGAATAGTTACCAACTCATTGTTCCAAGGCACACTCCCTATGTGCATATGATTCGATTTCGAAATGCTAATGACAAAAACAAATATATCCCAAACCTTCCCTTCTCTCTTACATAGTCCCTTAGGTAATTTGGTCACCCCTTCAAAGAAATCACTCACCTTCCAAGTTCCCCAACATCCCCTATCTCGAGCGATCCATCCCTTAGCACGACTTCCTCGCTTTGGAAGATTCAAAAACCAAGGCATATCTCTGCCTTCAAACCATCATATAGATCATAGCATGATTATGGAAATCAATGGACACTATTGGGTACCAGTGTCCCACAATGGCCCTGGTCTTGAATTCTTTACCAACATACTGTTTCCTATTCCAATTCCTCTTGTTGTTCCAACCAGGCATTTCCATGCTTCCTGTACCAAGCACACAACTTCCATTATATTTTAAGTAAATTGAAATAAATTCATGTAATACCTCATTAGTAGCTCGTCAATAAGGTACACTTGAAACTCTATTCACTTCTTGTCACAACAAGTCAAACTAGCATCTTTGACCAAATCGTGATTTATAAACATATCACATTAGGTTAGCTCAAAACACAACCATCATAGATTAAAATCATAATTCATATGTAACCATCATAAATCAAAATCATGGATCACACGCATACTAAAACTTAAATAAATAATTGATACTTATCCTTTAATCAATCTGTAGCTTCTACCTTTGTCTTTATTCCGTATGCACTCTGGATTGATTTCCACATTGAAAAACACCCAGTGCCTTCTCCTCAACCATATGAACATACACATTGTGTGCATTACACACATACAAACACATATGACATATAACACCGTGCAATACATGCACCTATTCCTGACATACCACACATACATCTACACCTAGTGTACAAAACAATATGTACATACACCTACACCTAGTGTACGACAAAACACATACATGTACTCCTACATCTTGTGTACAATAAAACACATACATCTATACCCAATGTATAACACACCACATACACCTACACTAATGTACAACACAACACATAGACCTACATCCAGTGTACAACACAATGCATATACGTACATCTAATGTAAAACACAATGTATATACGTACATCAAGGAAAGCACAATGAATACACATGTCATGATACCATGACTATACAATGCACATACATAGCACTGCATGCACACAACACAACATGTGCGACATGCACATAATACGACATGTACACCAGTACCATATGTACAACATGTACACAATACCACTTGTAAACAAAACCACCTACGCAACATGTGCACAACATCACATGTAAATAGCACCACCTGCATAACACGTGCACAATGCCACATGTATGTCGTATCACCTGTACAATGTATATGCAGCGTGAGATGTACACAACACCACATGCATGATATGTACTCGACACCACATGTACACAACACTACCTACACAACACCATATGTACAACATGTACATGACATCACATGCTCCCAGCACCATTTGTACAATCATGCACACAACACCATATGTACATAGCACTACACTACAACATGTACATAGAACCCTACATACGCAACATTGCATATCCAACATGCACACAACTTCACATATCCATCATTCACATAGTACAATATGTACACAACACCTCAAATTCAATATGTATGTAGAACCATCTATACATAGCACTACATATGCAATATTCTCACAACACTATATGTACAACCCTATACATAACATTGGATAAACAACATGTACACACACTATATGCACAACACTACATGTGCAAAACATCATAGACGCAACATGTACAACATATACAACATATGAAAAAAGTAATACCACCCATCCAAAACCACACTGCCTTTACCAAGAAACCTTGCTTCCAATGTCTTATCCATGCTTGTCCTAGCACCCCACAGACCACGTTGCTTTCATTTCATTGATGTATCCCTCGGTATAGCTTGTCCATAACATAGACATAATATAATCACATAATATCAAATCAAAACCACATGATACTGACCTCATACATTTTTCGAGGCTACTCCTCCCAATTGATTCTTCATAAGACCAAGAACCTCTTCATCATATTCACCTAAATAAGCAATCATTCTTCCACAAGAATTATCCCTAATGACACTGTTGAATGTTGATATAGATACATGGATACATACATACATATACATAAGAACTATCATAAACAATCATGATCATGTCAAATAATGATATGCATACATACATACATATGTACATATAAACATTAGCATAAAACAATCATGATCCATGATAACCTTGTATAGACATCAACATAGTGATGATCACAACATAACTGCTAGATAGCATAAGGTCAAGGTTATAAGAACTCCGTTTATCCATGCACATCATGCACAACATTGAGAGCAATCATTCCCAACATATTCAAGGAATCAGGTGCCTCACATTCATTCACATTAACTTTCCTGTTACCTTTCTCATAACTGTATGGCCATTTTCCATTTACACCAATGGACCAAACCACTCCAACCGATTGTCATATTCTTACCTTCAATTTCCCTTACTCATGTAGCAAGCTTTGTCCAGGTCTTACTTTACCTATTGGGTACCAAATAGCTCTCCTCGAGCTCCATTAACTTCCTCCTTCCCCAACTAATTCCCAAAACTCTCAAAATAATAAAGGAAATACTAAGAAGCAAAGAAGAAGAAAATCATGGAAAACCAACAATAATACACCACAAACAAAGTGGCATGGCCATGCAAAATACACAAACAAAACCACAATCAAGTGCAACAATTCACAAAATACCAAGAGCATGAGACCAACAATAGGCACCATGGCTCAATCCCCATGGTTCCCAAGGAAAGCTCAACCCGAGCCTTCTTCAATATTTCATGGCGACCTCTCTTTCCATGCAACTCCTTGCATCAAACTACCATACACGTAATTTTCAATGTATAAATATATATAACAATATACATATTAGCTTACCTTGTTATGCCTAGCATGTTGCCTTATGTTAGCACTCCATATTTCTTAAGATTGTGAAAGAATTGCAAAGGTAGCCACAAAACCACTTTCAACTCTAGAATCTAGCCCTCCTAAACATTGAGAGAGATCACTTTGTTATATTTAGCTTTGTTTTCTTTTAGAATTTTAGGCTAGATGTGAATGTTTAAGTTTTCATTTTTTAATTAATTGTTTGGCTTTTTGGTTGACAATGTAAGAAGGGACCATTGCGAAATGGAGTCAATTTTCTTTAGTTGGATGTGTTCAACAATGACAGATGAGTTTAACAGGGAAATATAGGCCGATTTATTGGATCTTATATGCTTGATGAGATGGGGAAGAAGAAATGACTAAGTATCCATTAAACATAGAGCAATTAAGAATTCTATTGCTTAACTTTAGTTGAAAATATTGAAATTGTTCAAAGGACAGAATTGAGTGTATTTAAACAAATTCAGATTCTTTATTTTCTTCGAAAAAGATAGATCAGAAACACATGTGAAATTATAGAGAAAGGAAAACACAATCACAAAAGAGAATATCACTTCACCAACAAACTGGACACAGGAATAATGAAAAGCTTCTGTATTACTGAAAATTTGTCCACTGGAACTTATGGAGTAGCTGTTACACTGAATTTTGTCACCCTGACTATTTGCAGTATGTGGCCTCATCAATAGCCACATTGTCCTCTTTGTCAAGCCCCATACCTCTGCTCTTCATGTCAAAACCTCAAAGAGAGAGAAAGTCACTTAAAAACATGTTTATC
>APFE031458514.1:0-13820 GCA_000404065.3 Pinus taeda | reverse complement strand
TGTACCTGATTTAAAGAAAAATTTGATTTCTTTGGGAGTTTTGGATTCAGATGGATATAAGTTTACAGGTTAGGATGGCGTCTTGAAAGTTTTCAAAGGAGCACTTGTGGTTATGAAGGCTGAAAAGGTCGGAAATCTTTACAGGTTGAAAGGAAGTACTCAGATCGGTGAAGCAGCGGTTGCGTCAGAAAAGGAAGAAGCAGGCACTCGTCTATGCCATCAACGATTGGGTCATATGAGCGAGAAAGGTCTTCAGATATTGATGAAACGTAAATCTCTTCCAAGTCTGAAATCCTTGAATTTAGATTTCTGTAAACATTGTGTGTATGGCAAACAGTGTAAACAGAGGTTTAAAGTTGGTAAACATAATAGTAAAGATGTTTTAGACTACATTCATTCTGATTTGTGGGGGCCTTCCCCTGTTATGTCATATGGAGGTGCACTGTATTTTTTAACATTTATTGATGATTACTCCCGGAAATTTTGGATCTATATGCTAAAAAGGAAAGCTGATGTATTAAATGTCTTTAAACAATTTAAAGTAATGGTAGAGAAAAGAACAGGCAAATCCATTAAATGCTTAAGAACTGACAATGGTGGCGAGTTCACTTCAGGTGAATTTGAACAGTACTATAAGGAGGAGGGAATTGTTAGACATAAAACTATTGTTTATACTCCTCAGCAAAATGGTGTTGCTGAGCGTATGAATCAGACTCTTATGGAAAGAGCAAGAAGCATGATTAGCAATGCTAACTTGCAAAAGGAGTTGTGGGCAGAGGCAGTATCTACTGCTTGTTATTTAGTTAATAGATCACCTTCAGTAGCAATTGACTGTAAAATTCCTGAAGAAGTTTGGACGGGTTAGTCTTGTGACTATTCACATTTGAGAATATTTGGCTGTGATACTTATTCTCTCATTCTGAAAAATCAGCGGTCAAAACTAGATCCAAAGTCAAAATGTTATGTCTTTGTTGGGTATGACTATGCAATGAAAGGATATAGGTTGTGGGATCCTACATTGCGAAAAATAGTCGTTAGTAGAGATGTAACATTTGATGAATCCTCTCTTTTAAAATCAACAGTTGAAAGAATTGAACAGGAACAGGTGTCGCAAAATCAATGAGTTCAGTTGGAGGCTAGACCTTTCGGTGACAGCCGGAAGGAAGGAGAAACCTCTGGAGAAAAAGGTGCTGAAGACACAAAGGAAGCCGTTGAAGCTTCTGAACCAGTGCAAGTTTCTGAACCAGTTTAGCTACCGGTTTCTCTAAGAAGGTCTACAAGGGAAAGGAAAATTCCAAAAAGGTATGAAGATTCTGCTTCATCTTTTGCTTTGATTACTGAAGATGGGGAAACTTCTTGTTATCAGGAAGCAGTAGATGATATAGATAGCAAAAAATGGAAAGAGGCTATGGAAGAAGAAATGGACTCCTTAGCCAAGAACAATACCTGGGACTTGTAGAGCTTCCTAAAGGGAGAAGTGTTGCTGGATGCAAATGGGTCTTCAAGCTGAAACAGAAAGTTGATGGAAGTATTGAAAGGTATAAGGCGAGACTGGTAGCAAAAGGGTATTCTCGGGTTGAAGGTATAAACTTTCATGAGATTGTTTCCCCAGTTGTAAAACTTGTTTCTATTCGTACTGTGTTGGCACTAACTGCGTTGCTTAATCTTGAGTTAGAACAATTATATGTTAAAACAGCTTTTCTACATGGTGATTTGAACGAAGAGATATATATGGAACAACCAGAAGGTTTTGTACGAGGTCGCAGCAGAAGATTAGTTTGCAAGCTCAGGAAATCATTGTATGGTCTGAGGCAATCTCCAAGACAATGGTACAAGAAGTTTGATTCCTTCATGGTGAGCCAGAACTTTGTAAGAAGTAACGATGATCATTGTGTATACTTCAAAAGTTTCAATGGCATATTCATTATCTTAGCTTTGTATGTTCACGATATGCTTATTGCAAGCAAAAGCATGGAAGAGATCAACAGGTTAAAGGCTCAACTCTCTAGGACGTTTGATATGAAGGATCCTGGAGCAGCAAAACATATCTTGGGCATGGAGATACATAGAGACAGGAAAAATGGTAAGCTTTGGTTATCACAGTAGAAGTATGCGGAGAAGGTACTTGAAAAGTTCTCTATGAACAATGTGAAACCTCTTAATATTCCACTAGCTTCCCATTTTAAGCTTTCTTTTTATTAAGTCCTAGAGATGATGAAGATAACAGTATATGTCTCTGTACCATATGCAAATGCGGTAGGCAACTAATGTATGCGATGGTATCTACAAGACCTGACATTTCACATGCAGTTGGATTTGTCAGCAGGTTTCATGGGCACATCCAGGTAAAGAACATTGGCAAGCAGTGAAATGGGTGCTTCGATATCTAAGAGGCACAAGTGACCATTGCATCGTCTTTAATGGTAGTGAAGGATCAGTCTGTAGATTTGTAGATGCTGACTATGCAGGTGATTTGGACAAAAGAAGATCTACTACAGGTTATGTCTTTACTCTTGCAGGTGGAGCGATTAGTTGGATGTCAAAGCTTCAAGAAACAGTTGCATTTTCCACTACTGAAGCCGAATATATAGCTACCTCAGATGCCAGTAAAGAAGCAATCTCTGTAAAGGGTCTGCTAGATGAAATTGGAAGAAAGCAGGAGAAAGTGGATGTACTTTGTGACAATCAAAGTGCTATTCACTTGGCTACAAATCCTGCCTATCACAGCTGAACCAAGCACATTGATGTAAGGTATCATTTTCTGAGACATGTGATCGATGGTGGAAAAGTAGCTCTTAAAAAGGTCCATACACGAGAGAATTGTGCAGACTTATTCACAAAGCCAGTAACAGTAGAGAAGTTGCAATGGTGTTTAGCTTCTCTTGGCTTGCAGAAAAGATGATGAATGGGCATGGGCAAGAAATTAGGAAATTGTTTTCAAGGTGGAGTTTGTTAGTTTTTGACAACAAATTAGTTATTTAGTTATGTAACGATAGTTAGGCGGTTCTATAATGATAGTTAGGAGGTTCTATTCAGTTATGTAAAGATAGATAGGATATAAATATAATGTAATAACACATGAATCGATCAGCAGTGCGGAGTATTCATCCATTCAATAAAATTCATATCTTGGCGTATCTGAACAAGGGTTCATTCTGTTATTTCTTTCATCTGTTTTGTCTCTACTTCTCTTTTCTTCTACAGTGATCAACTGGTAGTCTTTATAGAAGTAATTAACTTCATGGCAGAGCCTACACATGAATGGTACATCCTCCTAATTTAGGATCTACCATGTGATGAGCCCCCTGTATTGCAAGTGGAGACTTTCTACTAGCCCTTCTCTGGTATCGAGATGTACCAAAATTCTAGCAATGGTAATGCTCCCAAATTCAATGTATTATCTATCATGGGCTAGGTATATCCCTGATTGTTCCCAATGCAACCGCAATTGTTGACTGAGGATTTGGCTCCAAATCTCGAGAATCCGTCATTTTAACCTAGTCATGGAATAGTTTTTGCCTCTCACTGAGTCGAGAGTCATCATGTTGTTAGTGTCTGCGACATGCTTATTCCTTCACCAAATACTAGCAGTCACCCACGCTCCCGCAGCTTAGTACACTTAAATTTTTTCTACCCATCCTCTGTGGGTGATTTACTGGGAAAGTTCAGGCACGTGTGGCTAGTTATCATCTCACTCTAATACAATGGTTTCTTCTTGAGCCGGTATTTGTTGTGACATGGCTTCTAAACATCCATAAGTGTGAACATGGTGTTGTGGGTAAGTAACCCTTCGGTCGACACCTTGGTTGCCACCTATGTTGAGACCTAGGTTCTCTATGCAAAATGTGGCTACTTCGTGACCCAGTAAACTCCTAGCTGCCACGCATGCTTATGGAGAACCAGATTTTTGATGCACATGTTATTCATATTCCCAATATTGCAACTCAAAAAGAGACGGCATTTTGAGTAATGGTTTAGGCGGCTAGTCATGTAAATTGTATATGAAATCCAAATTTGTTTCCCACGTAGGTTGTAGAAGCCCTAGGTCATTGAGTTTGGCCACTCCATCCTCCATATTAGATATAAATACCTCAACCTGGACATCAAGTTCATGGGGTTCTCAAGTGTTTGAGTGGTTGGAATCCAAATTTGTTGCCCAGGTAGGTTGTAGAAGCCCTAAGTCATTGAGGTTGGCCACTCCATCCTCCATATTAGATATAAATACCTCAACCTGGACATCAAGTTCATGGGGTTCTCTAGTGTTTCAGTGGTTGGATGCTGAGGTGGATCAACCGTTCAAATTGGTGTTGTATCCATCAAGTCTCATGAATATTCAACCACCTCTTTCTCCATGCAAATCACATTTGTCTACTATTGTCGTCGCCACTTTTGTCTAGTTTCTAGTAGTCCCTAGGTTTCGGCGGTGATTCTAGGGTTTTTCCTCCACAAGAGAGCCATGATTTATGCAATGCATGCTACAATACTCTCATCCAGGTTTGGCTTGTAGGGACCAATTTCTTATTTAGTAAACCTCTGGTAGGGACCAATTTCTTATTTAGTAGTGAATGAAAATTATGTAATTTATTCTATTTTAGAAAAATACAAACTTTATAAGGGAGGTAGGAGAGTGAGAGATTATCTATAGTTTCCATTTAAAAAAAGAGTTTCAATATTTAGGATATGGAGAGCGTTAAGAATAATTTAGCTGAATATTTGGTATTCTATGAGAGGCTAGAACTAACCATTTTTAAGAAAATCCCATACTTGATCATATTTTAAGATCTCATCATTAATCATCCAATAATAAGTAGTTAAACTCAAAGATCAATCCATAAGGGTTCAACTTCCTTTTTCACATAATATAAAAATGCAAAGTGACCATTTCTGCTAAGTAGAGTTTCATCATGTCTAAGAGGCATATGAATTCCATGTGTTGGCTAATAAAGGAGTTGGGCTCCGCCGGATGCGGGTGACAGCAGCACTCGGGAGGAAAAGCCACTTGGCTCCCATGTGACGCGCCATGCGATGACCCATGCGATTTAATGTCCCTAGCTCATCAGCCGTCAAACAGTTAATCAGGCGGGGTGGTAGCTCAGAGCATTCATTGCCGGCATGGTTGACAGGATGGCGGAGCTTGGAGGGCATTCAGAACTCTGGAGTGGCATTATATACCTCGCCAGGGACTGCATCAGGCCATTGTCTCATGAATCTAACTGTCAGGCTGGAGTTAGCAAGCCGAGAGCTCCGCTGTGGGGGAAAGCTGGTCGATGGTCGAGGAGCACGCCATCACAGGCTGCCCTCAAGGTCAGCTCTCAGCACCTCGTTAGTTCCATCACAATTCACAGGAGAACAATCTCAGAGGTTTGGGAGGCAAACTCTGAGGGAGGAAGGGAGTGGTCTGAGGCACAGACGAACTCTGCAAACGGAAGGACGCTGCCTGAGTCAAGGGCAGCCAATTCAAAGGATAAGGAGGAGATTTGGGAAGCTTGGGGGAAGGTTGCAGAGGAACTCCAAAACAATTCGCTGGGGGTGGACGAACCGTCCATGGCAAGGCTTCGCAACCGGCAGCCCTGTCGGAGGGGGTCAGGTCGAGGCTCGGGCAAGGGTCGCAGACGAGGGAGTGCAGACAGGGAGCACCACCATTGCTGCTGTAGTTTCTGTCATCGTCGTGCCGGGGTCGCACCTCTTCTTGCGGAGCAATATGTGGAATTCGGTGGGGCGAACATGGAGGGGCCAGCCCTCCCGGCATTTGGTTCGATGGTCTTCACCCTGGGGAAGGCGGGAGACCCCCATGGAGTCAGGGCGCACGTCTCTATGCTCTTCACGCAAATCCCTGAAGCGGAGGGCGAGGGGACACTGCCAGGAGGGGCAGATCCTCCCACGGACAACCCTGGTCATGAACATCCCTTGTCACCTCCAGCAAACGAGGCCACGACCTCAGGGATGGCAGTCATGGACGACCCCTCCCCCTCCCAGTCAGCGGGGGTTCCAGACGCTGCCAAGTGGGCAGCCATGTGGGAGGGTATTCCTGAGGGGCAAGGGTGGTGCACAATTGAAGAGGAGAAGCCCCCTGGGGAAGTATAACCCTCCGCTGCAAGCTTCAGACATGGCTAACCTCTCTCATTCCAGGTCCAGTCATCTATTTAATGATGTTTTTTCATGGTTCAGGTCAGATTTCGTTCTGGTTTCATGTAATTTTTGATAATTGTCTAGTCTATAGTGTCATGGTAAATGTCTGTGTGTCGGATATTAGCGTACTCAATTAGGCTAGAGAAGACAGCCCCTGCGTGGGCAGGTTCAGTTCTGGGCTCAGTCCAATCATTTTGTCATTTTGGGACCAGTTTAGTGCCTCGGTCGGCCTCTCAGAGGATTTCTTGATGAATGCCTCCCCTGCGTGGGAGATTTTGGGTCGGTTTGTTTCAGCCATGGCATCTCAGATGGCCATGGAATTGCTGATAAGTCTAGCTACTATGCATTTAATTACACACTTGTACATATAATAGATATTTAGACTTTTTACCGAGAAAAAAAAAATAAAGGAGTTGGGCTCATAAACAATGTTGACCTAAGATTATAGCAATGCTGATTTTTAAACCTTTAGCGTGAAAGTGGAATTAAGCTATGGTGCATCAATAAGAATAAGGGAAATTAGGCAATTAGTGGACAACTCATTAATCGAGAGACACGATGGTCATTCTCTACATTCAGAATTAATACGTTGAAGGCGGGCAACATTGGTGTAATGCCATGGTTCAGCCCCGAAACAACAGACAGAGGTTTACATTGGTGCTTAAGCTTAGGACAACTTGTGGCTTTGAGTCGAATTTAGAAAATGCAAGTGGGATCTATAATATAACTTCTCCATGGGCAAGGTGAGGGGAGCAGGCTCCAACAGCATAGCCTTAATGGTGATAGTTGAGAGCTATCACTGTGATGAGGCCAGTGCAATGAATAAAGCATGACATCATAATAAATGTCTTCAATTTCCACCCTGGTTGACTCCGGGGAGGACCTTTATACAAGGTAAGCAAGGCCATTATTCTAGACTCCCAGGTTTGTGACTGAAACGAGATTCTACGTGTGTCAACATTGCCCGGGGCATTGGAGATAGCGTGGACGTTGGAGATAGCGTGGAGGGAGAATTAAAACTCTCGAATGACAGGGAGAACGAGGAGATTAAATTTGTGTGACTATTAAAAATGAATATTAAAAACCCAAAACCCTAACTAAAAACACACAAATACATAAATTTAGTATGAGTGGCCAGAAACCTGGAGTAAACACACAAATCTAATTGCGCACAAATCTAATTGTGCATCTAACTTTCAATCTACACATTCCATTCTAATTAACTTAATCTCATCTTGCTTGTTATTTTTGGAATAAAAATTAAACCAACTAATCTACATCTCAAAAAAAAAAAAAAAATTAAAAACCAAAAACCTCGCAAAATCACATAAAATTAGTATGCGTGGCAAGAAACCGGCATAAAACGGATCCAATTGTGCACAGATCTAATTGTGCAGCTAGAGATTCAATTGACACATTCCATTCCAATGAACTTAATCTCTGAAGAACACATTGATTCATCGGAAAATATATTTTTTTTAAAGAACGAGACACGTTAGAAAAACAAAACCCTAACAATTGAAAGATATTATAAAATATGAACAACTCTTCATTTTATCTCTGAAAAACACATTGATTCGTTGGACAATATATTTTTTTTCAAAGAACCAAAGACGTTAGAAAAACAAAACCCTAACCATTGAAAGACATTATAAAATATGAATAGCTCTTCATTTTCAAACCCAAAAAAACTCGTCAAAGCAACTGACCTGCTCATCAGAGGCATCCGAAGAGTCCAGCAAGGTGGCAGGATTGATACCAGGTGGTATTACCAACAAATTTGAATGTGGTGTTGGCATACGCGGCCCCTCCGTGCTTTCATACTGGTCGGCATTACGTTGGGAAATAGATGACCCACTTCTCGCATCTATGCTCTCAACAAACCTACCTCCGAAACCACCATTTGCATCTATGCTCTCAACAAACCTGCCTCTGAAACCACGATTTGCATCTACGCTCTCAGAAAATCTACCTCCAAATCCAACATTTTTCATACTGATTGGTTCCAGAGAGATGTTGCCAGGGCCAGTGATACACCAGTTCACCCTGTCCAAAATAGGTGGATGATGTACACTTCTATTATTATGGTAGTTGTTTGTTATACCCATTGAAAACATGGAGTTTGAAGCTGGATTATAATCAGAAGGGTTCCGCATGTGCTCCTCCTGGTAACTGCAACAAACTGGAATAATGACAGGTGAGATCCATTCCGGTCTTTGAGAATTAGCATCGTGGTTCCTTATACCCACTGAAAAGTTTGAGATTGAAGCAGAACTATAATGAGAAGGTTCCTAACATCTCCTAACATCAGCCACATGGTAACTGAAACAATCTGTAATAATACCAGGTGGTAAACACACATGGGGAGCGAGATAGATAGGAAAGATAAAACATGCAATACAATTTTATAACAATTTTATATACATTTATAGTACATGTGGTAACCGTTGGGATTCACATCCCAAGGTCTCTTGGACTATTTTTGTCCGTTCGACTTCCACACTAACCCATTTAGGATTAAGTGTACAACATTCCCCCCCTTAATCCTAAGGGTTATGTATAAGTCCAAGAAGAGAGTTGTAATATAAAATGTGCAAAAATGCATGGCAGCACTAGGCTGAATGTGCTCTCTGAAATGTTGGTATAAAGGGCGGTGGTTTAAGGATGGCCACCAACACTCGAACGCTTAGTGCAGTTCCGGAACTCTTCCAAAACTCGCAAGAAGGTGAAGTCTTCTGGTAGAGGAAGTGATCCTATTGTTTTAAAGAGGGAAACCTTAAACCATAAAAGGGAGGTCTCACCCCGCATAAAAGGTAAAACTTCAACCTCAAAAGGGAAGTCTCAACGTGTGATGGTTTAAGGATGACCAAAAACTCTAGAATGCTTAATGCAATTCCAGGAACTCTTCCAAAACTCACAAGAAGCTGGAGTCTTCTGCTAGAGGAAGTGTTCTCAATTTTGTTCCCGGAACTCTTCCAAAACTAGCAAGAAGCTGAAGTCTTCTACCAGAGTCTCAGATTGCCAACTCAAGGCATGTTCAGGCATCTTTGTCTTTGGTTACAACTCTTAAACTGATATGGAAGGTTATGGCTCAGGCTCGCTTGATGTGATTTTGAAGCTTGTAGATGACCATCATTTCCCCCCTGTCAGATACAAGGTGAGATAATGGAGAAAACTCAGCTGTAAGACTATTCAATACACTAGAACTAGTTTTGACATGTGTTTGGAATACCTTCTTGGCTGTTGATGCCCATTGCCAAGAAGCGATCCATGCAAGATGAATCTCTGTTCTTGGAGGATGTTTGTTTTTGAAGCATTTGTGTGAAGGATTGCTAGTTTTATGACAATGCTTACATGGATGAAGATCAAAACAGTGATCTTTCAGAAGGCCAACTCGATCACACTGTTGGCATTTCACGATCTGTTTTTGTTGCTGCTGTGGAAGAGGGGCAGAGTGTAGAACAGTTTGAGGTGCACTGTCATGAGGAGCAGGTGAACTATCATGAATAAATCCAGCACTCTGAAACTGAATGGGCTTGGCATAGTCTAGAATATGAAAGGACAAGTCCTTATCATATCCAAGACCAGTTCTATGGTTGTTGTGGACAAGCTATTCCCAAGGTGTGATGATTGGCTTGGGAAGTGCAGACTGAACTTCTGCATCTGCGTGTAACCTTGCTTCTTTGTTTGGTACTAAATCTGAATGAACTGTAACATTCTGCTGATGGGTGGTTGTCTCAATGTTCTGAACAAAAACAGGTTCAGAATGGTGTCTATTTTGATGTAGCTCTTCTTGCTATAGTTGTGATTCAAGCTTCAAAAAATCAATCTTTTCCTGTGCATTTTGTAGACATGTCTGAATTTCTGAGAGAATATCCTTGCTAATTTTGACTGTATTATTCATAGTAGACAGTATTAGATTGTCCACTAACTCTAATATTGCACTAATTTGAGCCATTTTTAATCCTCAAAAAAATAGTGAAACAATGAGGAAAAGTGACGCAGGGTTAGGCCTGCAATACCCATGATCAATAATATCTAAAACATAGAAGAATGCATCCCAGCATTTACCGAATCAAAAACTTCAATCACTGGCCAATTCACACTTTCCCATTTCAACCTGCAAAAGCTTTCCAATATATGTTCAAAATCATTCAATATTATCAATCTCAATCCACTCACCTTCACGCAAAAACAGTACTCAAATGCTTCCTAAACCATGCCAATATTCACATGAGATTATACACATCACAGTTATATCATGGTCACTGTCATACACATCACTGTCAAGCCATGTCATACATCACTGCTACAAAGACACTGTTATACACCAAAACAAAATGGCAAAAATAAATTGCAAAGAAAGGCCAAAAACAAATGGCTCAAATTAATTATGCAGGGTAGAAATACGCGTGCTCTGATACCATGTTAAACACACATGGGGAGCGAGAAACCTAGTAAAGATAAAACATGCAATACAATTTTATTAACAATTTGATATACATTTATAGTACATGTGGTGACCGTTGGGATTCACATCCCAAGGTCTCTTGAACTCCTTTTGTCCATTCGACTTCCACACTAACCCATTTAGGATTAAGTGTCCAACACCAGGTGACCTCCATTGTGATGACCTCCATTGTGGTGTCCGTGCAGTATTATATTCATACTTAGGCATTGGTTGTTTTTAAAGGGGGAAATGGGTTTTCAACGGAGGCAGCGGAGATGACAGAAATGGCAATGGAGATATCAAAGATGGAAAAGGAGAAAGAAAAATGGAGATAACAGAAATGGCAAAGCAAAAGCAAAAATAGCTCTACATGCAACGATAAATAACTCACTATTGTTACGGAGACTGCTTTATTTTCATTCTATGTTTTTAAAATAATAATGAATGATTATTTAATATTTATTTTAATTCTTCGTTTTGAGATAATAATTAATGATTTTCATGATGGTTGGGGAGCTACTTGGATGAATTAGTGGAGGTGATATAAGGAGTCCCTAGGTCGTGCTTGTAACTATATTTGCATTAGGGTTTCAATAAAAAAAAATGTATTCACATCATGGTAAATAAATAGGCTTTACATTGTGGTTGTAATAAAATATTTATGAGATCATGGAATATAAATAGTGGTTATAATAAAAAATTGTATTTACATTATGGAAGATAAATAGTCTTTACATTGTGTTTATAATAATCAATTTAGGGCATCATGGAAAAGAAATAGGTTGAACCGGTGAGTGAAGGGATCTAACTGTTCAAATTTGTATAGATTGTCTTAAATACAATGTTTGATGAAATTTTCAAATAAATTTAAATTTTAGTATTTTTTTGGTTTTAAAAGATAAAGATAAATGGTCTTTACATTGTGTTTATAATAATCAATTTAGGGCATCATGGAAAAGAAATAGGTTGAACCCGTGAGTGAAGGGATCTAACTGTTCAAATTTGTATAGATTGTCTTAAATACAATGTTTGCTGAAATTTTCAAATAAATTTAAATTTGAGTATTTTTTTGGTTTTAAAAGATAATTTTATATAACTGTATTTTTTAAAAAGTATTTATACTTACAGATTAATATTTTATGTGTTTGATTTTATTTTGTTATATTTATTAATGAGTTGTTTGATTTTATTTTGTTATATTTATTAATGAGTTGGTTGAATTTTTAAATAAAAATGATTAAAAATAACAAATTTGAGATGTTATTTGTATACATATTTTGATTTTTTTGTTATCTTTATTATTGAGTTAGTTGAAAATTTAAATAAAAATTATTAAAAATAACAAATTCCAAATATTTTTGGTATACATATTAAACATTAAACAAAATAGAGTTTTTTGAGATTCTTAACTGATTTAATATAATTTAAAAATACATATTATTAATAAAAAAATTATATTAATTAATAATTTATATTAAAAAATAATTATTTAATTTAAAATTGTTAATATTCTAAAGTATAGACTTATTTTAATATATAAATGAAATAGTTTTTTTCACTATATATTTTTAAGTTAATTTTAACCAAATTCCAACTTTAAGCTTGAGTCTAACTTGTTTAATATGTAGAATTTTAGGGTTAAAGAGTTTTTCAAGGAGCTAAATCTATTTCTCATTCAAAAAAATATTTTAAATATCAAAAGATTACTATATTTCTTAAAATTGTATGCCTCATTGGTGTGAAAAAATCTATTTATTCTACTAGTAAAACTAAAACTAAAATAAATGAAAATATTTTCATTATTATATATATATTATTATATATATATTAAATAATGGGCTTAGTATGAAATAAATTTTTTTAGTATATTTCTACGGAGTTATCTTTAGTGAGATTTTTTGGAAGTTTTTACGGTGGGTTTTTCGAGTAAAATTTCTCTCATATCCAAGAGGAATTTATTGAAATCGCAAGCTTCATGGGTATGTGCAAATATATATGAAGGAAATAATTGTTAAACAAATTCATTTATAAAAATACATTGGTAGAATTGTGCATGAAAATGGAGAACAAGAGCATAGTAGTCATGGAGCTAGGGTTTTTGTGTAGGTGTCATTAGGCTTTGAAGGAGATGGTCAACGTGAAAAATTCTAAGGACTAATATTACCAAGTGGGCTATTTTTCCATGATTTTTCAAAAAAATGATTGTTCAATTTCCACTTTTTATAAGAATGATTTACCCAAATTACACAATATAAAATTATTGTACCTTACAAATCACCAACATTATATAGGGAGTATTTAGAAAATAATTATAAATTTGAATCATTTTATAAATATATCATTAAACATTCTGTAATTTTCCTATTAGGAACTACTGAGATTCGCTAATGTTTTTGAATTTTAAGATCATTTTTCATCCTTAAAATTTTCCATAAGATGATATTTAAGTGGGGGTGGAGAGGGGCCCCCTCCTATCACAATCTGGTAATAGATAAAGGGAAGGGGTTCAAGGTAGGTTTTGCATTTGCAACAGAAGGTGTGTTAGGAAACAACGAAGGATTGGATAGAGTAGTTAACCTAAGCAAGAATGGCCAAAGAAGTGATGAGGAAAGAAGTATTGTGCGGAATCATAGAGACTAGTAGGAAGACAAAACATCAAAAGGGACCACTAGGCCATGTAAACCTAAAATAGTGGCAATCCCAATGAAATTAATCATTGATAGTGAGACATATGATTTTAGAGAGCGCGTGTGATGATATGCAATTACATGCAATTTTATGGGCCTCTAGATCACATAAAAAAATTATGTGAATTGATCAAACCCTAATAGAGACCAAGAGGGGATATTAAGTTGCATTTGTGGTCAAAAGGGTTTCTTTATTATGTTTGCAAATATGGAGGATAGAAATCGAATATTTGGTGGCGGTTCCAACTTCTTTGCATTAGATGGACTGTACATGCCACCAAGGATAGAAAACATCACTCTAGATAAGGAGACCTTAACTAAGGTCCTAGTTTGGGCTAGGTTGTTGTTGTAGCGTCCACAAACACCCTCTAAAATTTGGCTCGCATACATATTTCGGAGACTACCTTGGATCATGTGATCGATCATTCCTTGGTCACCTGTATCTAAGTTGATGATGTCCCTAATTAGGGTTCCCTACTCTCCTCCAAATGCATAAGATTAAGGGGCATTCATGTGAGCAGAACCAAAAATAGTTCGCTACTATTTTTGTCTCC
>APFE031458488.1:38745-86864 GCA_000404065.3 Pinus taeda | reverse complement strand
AACGTCCTAAAGTATTGTAAAGATAAAAAAATATCAAAAAGTTGCAGGGAAAAAATATTCAAAATATTTAAAATTCGTTCTAAAAATTGTTGAAAAGGTTATAGAAAAACGACAGAATATATTTAGAAATAGAATATTATTACTCCAACCAGAGACACTGACATCATCTGCAAATTTGACAGCTGTCCATACATTATACGTAGTGTAGCTGTCCATACATTATACGTAGTGTACACAACACCTCACTGTAATGTTACTTGCACTTGTAGTATGATCAACTTTGATATTTGGTTACAGCTGTGCTCGTCTTCCCTGTCACAAATGTTTTTTTGTAAATTGACATCGGATATAAGAAAGTAAATTCAGATATAAATAATTCGAACATGATCCTATAAGCCAGACCAGAGAAAGAATGACATCTCAGACATGAGCCGCAAAAAAGTGTTTTTCTAGTCTTTTCAAAGCCTCCCTACTGAGGATTTGGCGGTCTGCTGTTTGATGCCGAGACTCTGGAACCCCCTACCATCTGCAATCTCAGAAAAATTCTCAGAAGGTCCTTTACACCTACAATAACCTCTTCTTCAATATTTGACCAGAAAATTAGGAAGAACAAAACTTTAAACCGAAACAAAGAATGAGATATATGAAGTGATAAAATAGTAAAGTATTTTGCTAGTTTGGAAAGGGTACTTACCTGTTACCGCCTATGTTGGGATGGTAGATCTTATTCATAAAATAGATAGTGGGTGGTTGGTATGGATAATCAGATGGTAATTCCACATAAACCGTCCACTCTCCACCTTGGTAAAGACCTAAGATCGTGACAAATAGTGAATTCTGTTTAGCATCCAACATTCACAGGGAAATAACCAGGCTAAACCTTACAAAGTGAAAAGTTCAGTTAGAGATTTCAGGATTCGAAGGATTTATCAATATCAACATTCATAGATGAACCCAGAAAAGTGAGACAAAAGCCTGAGTAAATAACCTATACACAAAATGAGCTGTGCCAACTCTAATTGTTCTGTTGATAGGAAATAGAATCCAGAAGGATTAAACCATCTAAATAAAAAAAAAAGAATTGAGATCTATATAGAGGAGTCCATAAGTTTGGTCATCTTACTTATTTTGAAAACTGAGTAATTTATTTTTAGTAAACTTTAGGAATAATTGTAACTAACAGAATAGAATCCAGAAGGATTAAACCATCTAAAAAAAATTGAGATCTGTATAGAGGAGTCCATAAATTTGGTCATCTTACTTATTTTGAAAACTGAGTAATTTATTTTTAGTAAACTTCAGCAATTTTTTTTTTGAATAATTGTAACTAATAGAATCCCTTGGGCCCAAAAGAAAAGAAAAAAACACTGGAAGTCTAACTTACTGTCTGGAGGTCCCTTGAACTCCACATAGAACTTACTGTTTGAATCATTTATGGTCTTCACTTTAAAGCCTTTCCTCATACTGCCCATTGACAGACACTTTCCACTTACCCAGCGCAAACTTCATATGATATCATCTAAAAATTGTTATGAAGTCCCAATAATTGATAACGCTTGCATTATGTTATCAAGGAGGAGGGGGGAAACCATGATATGACAGTAACCCCACAGGGGGGTCCATCAGGGATGAGGACCTTGACGACTGCAATTGTATTTCCCCCCTTACCATTGAAACCCCACCAAGAATACCTCACAAGGAAGCCACTGCAATAGAGACCCACAATCGAAATCCAACCCAACCGTAATGAAAGTAGAAAAGTGGAGTACAGAGAGTCAAATGCAAGAAGAGTTACCCAGCCATGTCCGCATAAAGAGTTGGCCAAACTCTGACAAAATTCAAACTAGTAGCTATCGAAACACAAGACATTTCAAGGCAAAAGACTTGACCTAATCCCTAATATTCATGACGAAGTGTGAAGATCGGATACTCTGGAACTAGCCAACATAAAACATGTAACCATAAATGAAAAATACCATAATGTCAAAACAAACCCAGACTGATGATGGATGAATGCAACCAGCAGTTCTCTTATGGTAATTGAAATATATTAATACATAATAGATACAGAGACTGATGAGCGGCCGAGCGTATCTATTTACCTTGACTGGTTAGCATCAGCGTCTCCCTACTCTGTTCTTGTTTTCACATGCACGGGCTTCGATATTCGGGGCCGGGAAAACAGATTTCACCGTTACTGCACCTTCATGGCCATGACTGTGATTGACAACAGATACCCAGTACATGAAGAATACAAAAGAAGTGAATGATATTGACTTTGAAACTTACAGAGCCATGAGATCTGTATCCCTGCGCTTGGCTCCTGATCCAGTGGCCATGGTATTCAATGGAATTCAAAAAGTATTGAATGCAAATACCCAACAGTGCCTTTCATTAATTTCTTTTCTGTCTTTGATCGTCTGAGGGGTTCAAGATATTTTTGGCGCGTGCAGCCTATAATCCACCCCAGCAGCTTCTGAGAGCTCCCGAATAAATTCTGTAGCGGTGGGATATAAATAATAAGATATCCGTGGGTAATGTCATAAACCCTTTGCCCGGCTAAGCTCGGATTACCTCAACTCAGATTTAGCGGATTTAGCGAATTTACTGTCGTGAAGACGACGTATTTGTTGGGGGGAGCTCAGTTACTTGCACGGAATTTAGGGTTACACCATAGCCAGTACAGTGATTTGTCAGGCTTTAATCATGGCCTGTCTGCAATTCCATCTCTCCATCAGCGAAAACACAATTCTAGCTTTTTTGCGACCCTAAGTTAGAAGAAGAAATGAAGGTGGGGAGATCCAGGAACCCAGACCAGCCTATCGATTCATACTGCATTTGGAACTCGTACCTTCAAAACATGCATTTAGCTCAACGAGCAAATAGCTGCAAATATAGAAACAAATATACTTGCGAACAGAGCACCATGAGAGTGACAAATAGAGCAGCATAATAGTAGGTCCCTCTCATCAGAAAACAAACATTTCTCTTTCATCACTCATTTCTGCCACTCCTGCCATTGCATTGCTGCCACCCCTGCCATTGCAGACTTCGGCTCTGAAGCCTATCCAACAACAGTCATTATGGATATATGCTTGCATATCTAGACACTATATTGACAAAGCTGGTTGCCAGGTAGGGAAAATACTTAGTTGGACAGAGAAAGTTGCAATAGCTGGGACGAGGCAAGATTCACATTTCTGAGACAAAATGGATCCATTATATCTCATCCAAACACCAACTTAATTTTTTACACTGCCTGTGAGCAGGATCAAGGAAAACAGATCAAAATAAAGAAAAATTCAAGAAATATATACAAAACCAGACCAACATATTTTTCAACAGATCTGAGACAGTATCGACATTTCATCTCTACACCAATTTAATTATTCACCTGGCGTCTGAGTAGGATCAAGCAAAACAGATCAAAATAAAGAAAAATTCAAAAAATATATTACAAAACCAAATCTAAACATTTTTATACCCTTAGAATCTCAGTAAATAAATCTGACACACTACGACTCTACGCTAGACACTATTGATTCAGGGTCTTGTATTGTAAATATGCTCCAGCCTAACAAATAACTAACCGCTGGTCCTGATTTGCTAAAACCCCGTAACTGAAGTGTGATTACATGGCTGAATATAGTGAAGATGCGTACCAAACTGTTCCAAGCCGGCGACAGTGAGATGAATCCTGCTAACAGAAGAGTGCAGAGCAATGCTAGAGAAAGTTTTATGAAGACCTCGCGGACAGCCAGTCGACCTTGGTAGCCAGCTACCTGAGAGGTGGCAGACGGTGGTAGCCAGGTGCCTGACAGGTGAGAGGTGGCAGCTATATAATAAACTTTGCATGCACCTAAGTTTCATGTTTGCCATCATAATTTTCCAGACTTTGGATAAAATATAACTTGTCACCACATTTTTGCATTGGTATAAGCGAAGCCTGCAATAAGAGGTCCTTTCTTGCCCAGCCAAAAACCTTGGTTAAAATTTTGATAGACTAAAATTCTCATTCTAAAACATTGGATAAACCATGATAACCCCAAAAAAAACATGGTCAACTGATGAATTAATGGGCGGTCAACGATCTATCGATCGCTAATAGTCCTAGGCAGGGACTAATAACTTCAGATTATTCATCACATTGCACTGCTAATCAGAGTGGTCACATTATCTTCATAGCACATGGTATGTACTATTTGGTTTGATTAGTGGTCACATTATCTTCACAGCACATGGTCTCTACTATTTGGTGTTAATGTTTTCATGTGACTATTAGGGTTTCAAGTCACCAATTCGGATGACTTTCACTCAACGAAGTCAAGCAATGACTTCGAAATGTGACTTGTAATATATGAAAGGATGGAAATAGATATGTAACTTTCCCAAATGAGGTCCCGTGAGAAATTAAGCTAAAGTCGAGAAAATGAATGGGAAAGTAGAAAAACAGGCGTTAAGTGAATAGACTAGAGGAGAATATCAAGGGGACTGATTACATATATTTTGATCTAATGAAAGTAGGCATTTCTGCATCCAGCCAAATCCAAAACGAAGCTACAATCCAATTTCCTATGTGCAAATATCATTTTCATTATTAGGAAACAAAGAAAGAAGGCATTTGGGTGGACATGGGAAGTATCATTATCTTCAAAGGTTTCAGATAAAAGACATGAGCAAGGGTATTAGTTTTAAAATTAATTTGAAGGCATTTGGGTGGAGATGCCAAGTATTATTATCTTCAAAGGTTGCTCATAAAAGATATGAGCAAGGGTATTAGTTTTAAAATTAATTTGATTGGTTTTTTTAATAGGAATTTCTAAAAGTCAAATTGTTATAAGTCTTGAGGGGTTTGTTAAGTTTATTTTCTTAATTTACCTAAAATTCTTTAAAGATTGGTTAGAATCACAAATTTAAATTATGGAATTTTTGCAATATTAATTCTTCAGAAATTTTCATAGTACTGAATACATATACACAATTAAAATTAAATTTTAAATAATAAAAATCAAAATTTTGAAAAGTTTGTTAAGTTTATTTTCTTAATTTATCTAAAATTCTTTAAAAATTGGTTAGCATCACAAATTTAAATTATGGAATCTTCGCAATATTAATGCTTTAGAAAATTTTCAGAACACTAAATACAATATACACAATTAAAAATTAAATTTTAAATAATAAAAATCAAAATTTCAAAAAACATTTTACAGTATTCCAGCACAAAAAAACCTCTGCAATATATATTATTTAGAAAATACCATTTTTATTATTTACTATATATATAAAACCGTTGATGTATAAGGCTTGTTTCCAATCAGATTAGCCATCAAGCATAGAGGAGTTGAGAACTAAAGGCAACTGTAAAATGAAAAATGTCTCAAGAAGCTTTTAAACCTGAAAGATACTTAATACAATTCTCATAACAATATCCTAGACATTAATACTCAACTAAACAATTTACAATACATATGTATAAAAGTCTATCGTGCTTTCTGACAATAAGACGATATTAGCCCACAAAAAAGACGTCTACATTGGATTTTGTGGAGGTTCAGGTTATTTAGTACGTTTAATAACACACCCACAGATAATATTCACGTATGCAAATTTTATTTTGATGGAATATAACGGCATCTGTGGCAAAATCTTACCCAACATATTTACACTTGTATCAATGGTGCACTCTATGCAATGGGAAAAAGGGACGGTAACTTCATTCAAAGGCGAAGGATGGAGAGCAGCGGTCAAAGTCATTAGAATAATTTTATGGGAATTGTTATCACTTAGAACTGCAGTGATATGTACATAATGTTGTCCATAAAATTTTTTGTTGTCCAAAAATAGATGTCTAATGGTTATTGCCCTATGTTTGTTACTTAGGGATCGTGTTTTATAAAGGTATTCATATGAATCATTTTCAAAAGCCGTTAGTCATCTTCCATCATGATTGTATAAGATATGTCTTGTCTTATACACGTCACTAGTCCTTTTCGCATTTCTGCAGCGCAATCTTATTCGCTGATTTTGCAGCGCAATGATGTTTTAGTTCTTTCACATCGTGTCAGTAACCAGCCATTTCGTAGCGCATATTGTTAACTTATAACTGTCTGCGCTACGAAATCGCGGATTCGGGGATTTAAGCAGCACTGATTCTTAGAATGTCATGTCTGGGGGATGAGTCAGTATGTCTGTCCGTTTATTGTCAGAATGGCGTCCTTTTCAAGCGAGTATAAGCCATAATTTCACCAATAGGTTCATAACCGCTCACATAAAATCATTCAAATGGTCTGTAATGCTGGTAGTGTCATGATTTTTGTTAATGTTGCATGAATTGGTCTGTTTGCATGATAAGATTGTTAAGTTGCGGAGGAGCCCGAGTTCATTCTTTAAAGAACCTGATTGCAAGCGAACCTACGTTCCAAAGTTTGAATTTGCTTTTGGAGTTGAAGCTGGTAGTGTTTCTCTGCGCAAAGGATTTCAAAACGAAATGGAGAAGAAGGGGCATCGGTCTGGAAGATGTCAAAGAACAGAACCTGTGGGATTGGATCTCGCATTGAGAGATGAAGGTGTGAGACAAGCCTTTCAGGATGCTGGTTGCTGGTCTTTTTGTGAAAAGCTACAAGGGGAGCATGCTGAGGTAACAAAAGCATTTGCCTTAAATTTTACTGGTTTAAGTTCTAAAGTAGCTATGCTAGAATTCCTAGTATCTTCAGAGGTTATTGTTAGGGTGACTGAAATTCCGAGAGGAGGGCATGAGTGGTTTAAAAATTTCAAATTTGATATGAACCCCTGCAAGGAGTTCCTGAAGGAGCCTTATGTAAATGAAGATCTCACAAAGGCCGTGCCAAGACATTATGTAAAATAACACTATGCACTTCTCCTAACATGTATTCAGAAATATTTAACATGTGAAGGGAGATATAACAAGGTTTACTCCTATCATTTTAAGCTGCTGCTGCACTTTATAGGAAAAGCATTAATAGATATCCCATTCTACTTGTTTCGTAGCCTCAGCAAGATGTGTGACAAGATTCAATTGAGGAAAGATGACTGTGAGACATCATTGTTTCACCATGGATTAGTAAAACTGTTAGTGCTAGATAACTTGCAGAAGATTGGTCGGGATTGGGATTCTTTTATTTTTATGGTTGGTTTTCAAAGTAAGACAGGCCTCACCCCACTGCCTGTTAGAGAAAGAGAAAGGCCAACTGAGGAACCTACTCTTGCTGAACTAAGAAAGGAGATAAAAGGCAAGAAGAAAACCAAGACCCAATTGAAGGAGTCAATGAAGCCTTTAGTTATCAAAGAGACACCTCAATTATCAGCAAAAGAAAAGATCAAGCATAAGAAAGATGCACCAGGATCAAGTGGAGTTGAACAGGAATCAAGAGTAAAAACCAGAGGTCAGTTAAGCAAAGAGAAGGGCAAATCAATAGCTATTGAAGAAAGTCCAATATCAAAAGCTAGTTTAAATGATTTGCTTGAAGCTATTGATTTTGAGCAAGCTAAATCAGTGCATAGTGAGTCAAGGCATATTGACCTTACTCAATCATCACCAAAGAGCACTAATAAATCAAAGGCCTCGAAGAGGTTAAGGTTTGATGAACCTGGTAAAGAATTTGTGTTCAAACCACGGAGGCCAATCACAAGGAAGCAGATCAAAGAAGCTGAGCAAGTGCACGGAGAAGAGGTAGTTGTAAAGGTGCTTAAAACAGAAGTAATTGAACAATTGCCTAAAGCAGAGGAGGCAGAGAAAATGAAGAAAAAGCCCTTTACAAGAAGACAAGCAAGAGAAATGGAAAAGCAGCAGCCCAAAACAGAAGAAGCAAAAGAAATCAGGAAGAAAGGTTTAAATAAAAAGATCCCCATTCCTCAAAAAGCAAAGGCTACATCTTCAAAGGACCAGTGGGAGGCAACCGAAAAGGAAATGGTTAAAATGGAGAGGGCTGTAGCTGAAATCGCAGTCATGGAAAAGGAGGTTGCAAAACTAAAAGCACAGCTAAACAAATTAGCTGCCAAATGAAATTGCAGATTTTAAAGTCAGGTGCTGCTCCAAAGTTTTGCTTTATTTTACTTAAATTCATTGTTTTTAAGGCATGTAAGCACGGCATATAAAATCAAGGTAAATTAGGGGTTTTGAAACCAGTGGAAAAACTGTTACAGTCACAGAGAATATTGATAAATTCATTAAAGACTGTGTTTTTGAAGAAACAGCAGTTTCGTAGCGCGCTACGAAACTGTTGTAGGTGCCGTTTTTTGAAGAAAACAAACAGTTTTGTGATGAGGTCAGCAGATTTTGAAGAAAAGGCCTAATGAACATCAAGGAGACCACATAAGGCTATCAGGGCCATTCAAATAACAACAAGTGTCCATCCTTCATAAAGGTAAAATATTTTGTCTTAAGCCATAGCTTTAATAAAGGTACTTTATTACCGGTGGTTAGGGTTTGGCTGAAGATGCATACGAGGATGTGGGCTTGTACACTTGTTCAATCAACAAGGCTTCGAGCATATCTGGAAAGATGGTGATGCTCATCGATTTTGAAGTATTAAAGAGCTGGGAACACAATGCTTAATTTTCGAAGGATAGTGGGAAACAAGGACCGAGAAAACAGGGGTTTATTATTATGATCAATGAATCATCAGCACATTTAGCATCCAAGGCTAATCTGGTTTCTTGCATCCTTATCTCAGCTATCACGGCCTGAACTAAAGGAGACAGCTGTTGAAGATCTAGAAAGGAATCATGATACGAGGAGAATAAAATTTGAGTTTAAGTTTGATTAGGACTCTTTTGTAATTACTGTTCAATGCTTAGTAGATTTAATGAGTCTGTTAAGATAGATAAGGGTAGTTAATACCAGTCATCGAGCTCCCCTCATGCTGGAGGAGGAAGCTCAAAGTAGTTAAGAATGTTTTCCTATATATAGAAGAAACTCTGATGTAATGAGGGTTGGATTTTTATGCAAAACAAAGTTTGTATTGGCCTGTATAAAAGACTTTTTACAGTAATATAAAGACTACTTTTTCTTCTCAAGATTCATACTTTGTTAAAACGCTCAAGATGTATGTGGTTTTGTTTTATCCTTCATATTTTACAGCTCTATAAATATGCAATCACTCTGAATTCACCTGGTGCTCAGACTTCCTGTGCATATTTATGAGTTGGGGTTCTTTTGAGAAATGTTATTATAGCTCTATAGGTATACAATCACTCTGAATTCACCTAGTGCTCAGACTTCCTGTGTATACTTATGAGTTGATGGTTCTTTGAGAAATGTTTTGAGTGTTTAAACATTACATGCCTTGACTTCCATGAATGAGTAGTTGATAGTTTATCGAAAAGGTGTTTGACTCCATGAGCCCAATGGAAGAAATGTTATGTTGTCTGTCCAACCAGCATGTTTATTAAATGTTCATTTCAAGAGTTAGCCCTCTTTGTGTTTAAAGATAAATCAGTAGTTTATGTTGAGAGAGCCCTCTCAGGTTAGGGAGGCTAATCCTTAGCCAAAAGTCTGGTCTGAAACAGTTACATAGAGTCTAACTGATTAGCAGCCATCAGTATTGATTTTGTGATAACACGGTCCTTACACCATTACTAAGGCTATGTTAGAAAATGTGTTTGTGCTCAGCATTCCCCCATTCCTTGCCCTGCACCCAGTGTTCAATGTGGACTGCCTTCGGTCATACTTTCCACCATTACTAGACACATCCAACATTGCGGAACAGCTCACACCCACAGAGTTAAATCCAGATTGCATGGAACAAGCTACAACTAATTGGATCATGGACACACAGATCAAGCACACTCAGTAGCAGAATATCCAACTGTATTGAGTTGTCAAAGCAAGCCAACTCCTTCACCAGGGAAAGTGGCTCACAAGGGACCAACTTTAGCAGAAGTTCCCTCATCTCATGTATGAACTCAATGCAATGGGGACCATTGCTTCCTAAGGGGAGAGGAATGATCTAGGTGGATATTGGTGGCCACCTGCAAATTCCACTTGGAACCCCACCATTGCTTCTTTCAATTTTTCAGTTCCTTAATTATAGCATGTAGTTTACTATTTTTAGTAGTTTTTTTTGGGTCCTAAACTTTCAGATCCGTTTTGAGGCCCTAAACGACGTTTTTTTGGGAAATCTACCACCAGTGATTTTTTATTTGAAATCGTCTTTTTTTTCATAGTCCTCAAAGAGATCTTTCCAATGGGATATCATCCGCATCAAATGGAGATAATATGACCAGGTTGCAATCCCGAGAGGTGAAAATCTGGAACATGTGAACCCTTCAAGAGTGTCTAGTATGTGGCTGAATTCTAGGTGGCCACAAGAGTTGAGCACGGTGGTAAACGCCATGATTGGTGGTCGACCAAGGAAATCTACAACATTATTGGTGTTTCCCTTATTATACTTGATATTCAAATGGAACTATTGCAGGTATGTGGAGCACTTCTAATGGCAATCATTCTGCAATTTCCCTTGGGTCTGTATGAACTATAGGGGTCGGTGGTCTGTGTGGATGACCGTTTCCTTCCCGAAAATTTAATGCTTCTATTGTCTATAGGCCTACACAATGGAATACATCTCTTTGTCATAAGTGAGATACTTTCGAACTGTGTCTAAAATTGTGTCACTGTGATATGCCACTGGATCCCCATTTTGACTAAGGACTACCCAAATAGCATAGTCAGAGGCATCAGTCTCGACCTCAAATGGCTGTTGCAAGTCTGGTAATGCAAGAACTAGTACCGAGCAGAGGTGATATTTCAACTTTGTGAATGTCTTCTGTTGAGATTCAGACCAAAATAATTTTTCTTTTGCTCCTCCCTTGGTGACTTGACTCAAGGGCCAAGTGATATGAGAAAATCCCAACACGAACCTATGGTAGAAGTTGGCAAGGCCTAGAAAGCTATGAAGATTTGTCAGAGTGGTTGGAGATGGCCAATTTTGAATGACTTGGATCATGGCTAGATCCACATGCACCCCCTATTAATCAATAATGTATCCCAAATACTAATCCTGGGTCATGCCAAAAGTTCATTTCTTCAAATTGGCACATAACTTGTGTTGCCGCAGCGTTTGGAGAACCTGTCAGATGTGGTGGAGGTGCTCTTCCAAACTCTAGCTGAAGATCAGGATGTCATCCAAGTATACCACTACAAATGAGTTGGTGAATGGCTGCAAGATGTCATCCATTAGCCTCATGAAGGTTACAGGAGAATTCATCAATCTGAAAGGCATAACCAACCATTTGAAAAGGCCATCCTTGGCCTTGAAGGCAGTCTTCCACACATCAGAGGGTTCGATTGGTACCTGGTGATATCCTGACTTCAAATCGATCTTGCTGAAATATTTTCCCCCTTTCAGTTGGTCTAGGAGGTCATCAATCTGTGGGATTAGGTACCTATTACGGACAATGATAGTGTTGAGTGCCTGATAGTCAATACAGAGTCTCCAAGTCCCATGCTTCTTCTATACCAACAAGATTGGGCTCCCATAGGGTGATGAAATCAGATGGATGTGACCTTTTTGCAATAGCTCCTAAGTCTACCTCTTGATTTCATCATTCTCCAGAATGGAGTGCCAATAGATAGGTCCATTGGGTAGTGGCGCACCTGGGGTCAGATCAATGGAGTGCTTGACCTGATAGTGCAGAGGAACCCCTGCGGGGGAGGTGAAGATGTACTCGTACTCCTCCATGACCTTGTCCATCTGTAGTTGTCGTGGGGAGGGGCCTATTTGGAGGTCATGGCCACCGTCTTTTTCCTTCCTTGAGGGCATATCATGAGGAAAACAAATTTCTCGATTTTGGAAATGAGCTTACTGCATTGTTTTGCAATAACCAAAGAGATGGCGGTAGGCGGTGCTACCTCTGGTATCCTGTACAACTTATTTCCCAAAGTAAGAATAATAGCACGGGGCCTTGATTCATACATAGTATGTTGCTTCCACAAGTATGGTTGTCCTAATAATATATCACAAACTTCAAGGGGAGAAATGTCACACAATACCTCATCTGTGAAGGGCTTGATGTTGTATGGAAGGCGACATTATTGGCTCACACGAAGATCTCATCCTTGGTGAAGCCACCCGATGGTGTACGGTTGTGGATGTGTTGTGGTTGGTAAGCCGAGTCGCTTCATGACCTCTGTCGAAATGAGGTTCTTTTGGCTCCCACTATTGACAATGAACTGTAGCAAGGAGGCTTTTAGCCACATCTGGGAGTGGAAGAGACACTTCTCCTCCTCTGGATCTTTGAGTTCCTCCTTCTGGATCTTCATGCTAGCAACGGTGGCATTGGGCTCCGCATCGATAATGTGCTTCCCTTTGTAATCCCCATTATTGAGTTCTGACTCAGAGTCAAAACATGCATCTGATTCTGAAATATTTAGCTCAACCACCGGTGACGGCTTGGCCCGACACTCACTTGTGTTTTGAGTGGAACTCTTATGGAACTCACACCAATTTCCCGTGTCCCTTTTCAGCTTCGCGGCGCTTTTCTTTGCTTTCAGCTTTAGTAGGTTGTCTTGGGCTATCCTGCCTTGGCTTTTTCCTTTGTTCTGTAGTTTGGGGGAACCTTTCCCTTGTTTTAGATTCGCAGATCCAAAGTCTCGCTTCTTCTGTTTATACTTTTGCTCGATCTTAATGGCATACTGGTATGCCATGCCGAGCGAGGAGATGTTAAGGAATTCTATTTCTTCCTAGATGTAATTTTGTAGGAAACCATGGTCTTCGAGTACCAAATGTTGCTCTGTATCCTTGATACCCAACTTTGTGTGAAGGGTATGGAAAATATTGGTAAACACTGGCATGCCTTGGTCCCTTCCCAGCTGCAGCATGGTCCACTTTATGTATTGATCCTCATAGCTTCTGAAAGGGTAGTACTACTCCTTGATGGCATCCTAGAATGAATTTGAAGTGGGTGTGGCTGAAAATAGAGAGTCTGTACTTTCATCCTTCTACTCGCAGTAGGTTTCCCACTAATCCTTGACATGGGGGGCTGCTTTGAGAAGAGCGAAAATAATCTTTTCATGACTGGAAGAATCATGAATAGAAAAATAACGCTCTAGCACATTTAACCATTTATCAATGGCCTCTGCATCTATCTGACTCTCGAATATGGGGATTTCAAAATTAACTTGTACCTTAAATGGTGTGGCATTTCCAGAGCTCTTTTTGGAAGCCGATGTGTCGCCCCTAGGTAGCCGCTGAAGGATCTGGGCAAAGTTGTCCATCATCACATTCCTTTGTTGCTCGAGGGGGTTATTAGAGGAAGATTTTGATAGGATCTCCTGTGCCCCCCCTCGTTTTTCTTTCCATCCACCATGGGAGGTCGTCGGGATTTGCGAGGCTGGTCTTGCAAAGGTTCAACTAGTTCAAGCCCTCACTCCTTATATCCCAACCTCGTTGGGAACATGCAAGGAAAACTAGAGAAGAAAAGCAGACCACTCTAATACCACTGATCTAGATTTAAACAGGAATGCAACAAATTATAGAGATAATCATAAACACAAAGATGCAGCGGAAATAATACTTCATTTCATTAATGTAAAATACTGAAATATGCTTACAAACAGGAATGGAAATAAACTAGCTAGGGTGATGGTAGCTTATCTCTTAGAACAGATGTGGCGACTACATGCCTTTGAACTGTCCCACAATGAGGCTCAAGGGCCTTTTTATTATTGAATAATAATAGAAAACCCTAAACAACCAAAACCCTAACCCAAGGAGATGTAACACCAAGAGTTTATGGGCTCAATTAGGGTGAGTTGGATAGCCAATATTCCAGGGTCACGACTTGGTCATATTATCTCCATTAGGTATGCATGATATCCCATTGGAAAGAACTCTCCGAGGACTACGATAGAAAATATGAATTTTCACTCGTGGTAGACTTCCCAAAAAACATCGTTTAGGGTCTCAAAATGGATTTGGAAGTTTACGACCCAGAAAACTACTAAAAATGGTAAATTATGCTATAAATAAGGAAATTGAAAAACTGAAAGAAACAATGGTGGGGGTCCAAGTGGAATTCGTGGGTGGCCACCAATATCCACCTAGATCATGTCCTTTCATAGCAAATCCTTCAGGCTTGCACATAAAAACATTATCTTTTGGATCTCCATTCAAGAAAACAGTTTTTATATCCATTTGATGAACTTTCCAACCGTTCTGAGCTCGTAGGGAAAAGAGTGTTCAGATGGTATCACATTTTGTTGTGTGGGTAAAAGTCTCTGCATAATCGACCCCTTCCTTCTGTGCAAAACCTTTTGCCACAAGCCTAGCTTTGTGCTTGTCAAGTGAGCCATGAGCTTTATACTTGTTCTTGTAGACCCACTTGTAGCCAATTGGTTTGGTTCCTAATGGAGGATCAACCAACTTCCAAGTGTCGTTCTTTATGAGGGCATCATATTCCTTTTGCATTGCTCCTTTCCATTCGTCATGAGAAGCAACTTCTTTGAAGGAATTTGGTTCGAAATCTGTAGACAAATTCAATTCACAATCATAAGAAACATCCATATCAACAAGTGAATTGGAGTCATCTACATCACCTTCATTTTGTCGGTTTGAATTTCTAGTTCCTGTCATTCCAACCTCATCAGGATGAACACTTTCAAGTGTCTTTATTAGCCATTTTGTGGGACCTTTCTCAGATGGTCCAAGTTACTCCGTTGATTGAGTTGGGACTGAATCAATATTGAGTCTCCCAATTCTATCAATCATGTCATTTAAAGTATCATCTGTTGTTGGAGTTTCATGCGGGGAAGAGAGTTCTTTAGAAGAAGATTCCACATGTTGATCTAGTATAGGAATCCCCCCTTCAAGATGTGGAATCTGATTATCAAATTCTTGAAATGATTTTGCATTTGCGAATCTATTCAAGTGATCAAGATGTCGCTCAACAACATTGTTAGGTTTGGATCATTCAAGAAATATTACATCTCTAGATACAACAAACTTTTTATTGACTTCATCATAGAGATGGTATGCTTTGGAGGTGTTTGAATACCCCAAGAAGGTACACTTATCACTTCTTGCACCAAGTTTTTTTCTATGTACCTTTGGTATGAAGGCATAATAGGTGGAACCAAAGACCCTGAGATGCTTTACCAAAGGAATGTGCCCATACCACATTTCGTATGGAGTCTTGTTTCTAATAGCATTAGATGGAAATCTATTCTTGATATATACAGCACATAGAATTGCATCAGCCCAAAACATCAAGTTTACATTTTTGAAAAACATCATGGACCACACCATATTTAAGATTGTCCTATTCATTATTTCAGATACACCATTCTGGTGGGGATTATAAGGCACAATTGTTTGATGTTTGATCCCATGTTGGTGAAGATAGTTTTCAAATTCATTTAAAGTTTCCATTATCAGTGTGAAGAGAGACAATATGAGATTGTGCATCATTTTCAATCCATTTATGAAAGTTCTTGAATGTTTGAAAATCATCAGATTTGTCCTTCAATAAATAAACCCAACACATTCTGGTGTAGTCATCAATAAATGTCATCATGTATTTATTTCCATTTGTAGAAGGAATAGGCATTGGACCACATAAATCTGAATGAATGAGTTCAATTTTTCTATCTGCTCTTGAATGTGAATCATGAAAAGAATATTTGCTATGCTTTCCTAGAATGCAAGCATCACATTGCTTAAGTTTCCTAAGAATTGTAGGCAAACGAGAAATACCATTTTTCTTCAACAAGCGGAGGCTATCATAGTTCAAATGTACAAGTCTAGTTTTCCATAATAAACTTGATGGAAGTGTACCTTATTCATAATGATAATTGTATGAGAAATGCTGTGCAGGTACCTTGCAGCTTGAGAAGCCTTTATTCTCCTATTCCCCTCATGACAAGTGAGTTGCCAGATGCTTTTCTCACCTCAAGCTTGCCATCAAACATATGAATGGAGTGACCTTGCTGGCCGATGTCGACCAAGGACAACAAGTTTCTCTTCAGTTGTGGGAGATATAGAACATGATGCAGAAGAAAGTCTAGAAGACTAGGAAATTTGAGCCTGATTGTGCCAAGCCCTGATGGCTCGATTTTTGATTGGTTTGCAAAGTATACTGCTCCATCAACATTGTCAGTAAATTCTTCACAAAAATCTTTTCTATGAGTCATGTGGCAAGTTGCTCCTGAATCAAGCAACCAATCATTTTCCCAAGAAGCAATTGAAGCATTAAATAAATCTTCATTTACTCCGATATTACATTGTGCCACAACATAATGAGTGGATTCGGGTGCTTTACCTTTGTCTATGTCATTAGTTTTACCTTTGGGTTGGTTTCTTTGCTGCTCAATTTTGTCCCAATGTAACTTGCATGTAGAGGCATCATGTGATCCATTTCTTTTGTAGTGTATGCAGTGCAAATATGACTTTTTTCCTTGAGAGTGTCTACCCCCCTGCCTCTAAAATATCTTCCTCTTCCTCTTCAACCGCCTCTTCCACTGGGAGAAACTTGAGAAAGATTCTTTTCTTTATGAGCAAGGCACACAACCTCTTCAGAGGATTCAGGGGTTGTCTTCTTTCCAAAATATTTCTCTCTTTCAGAATTTTTTTTTACAAGAGAGTCAGGTAATATCTTCGAGATTTCCATTTGCTTGCAGTGACTCAAGATAATTGGATTATGTAGGATAAAGTGCCCAGAGAAAAGCAATAAGAGGAATATCCAATTCAACCTTAGTGGCTTTCATATCATGTGTTATAGATTTTACTTCGGATGCAAGAGCAAGAGGATCATTATTTTGTAATTCAAGAGTGAAGATTTTAATCATGAGTTGAACAACTTTAAGTGCAGAATGTGATTCATAGAGTTCTTTCAGCTTTTGTGAGGCCTCGAAAGTAGTTGAAAATGGTGAAATATGGCAACCCACCTCTTCACTTACAGATGCTGCAATTAATGCATAGGCTTTTTTGTTCTCATTTTCTCAAATGGCGAACTCTTTGTCTGAGGTAGGTTGTTCAAGATCTTTCTCTTCGTCTCCAACACACACTCCTTTCGACAAATCATTGAAAATGAGGGTGTGTTTTATCATCTTGGACCATTCAGGATAGTTCTCCTTCCCAGTGAGAACTATTCCCGCAATGGATATGATTGAGTGCATTGGAAATCTGAGTGTTTTGCTGGCAAAAATGTGCTTTTGTGGAGAAAAAAATTATGCTACTAAAAAAATAATTCTACTGATAGAAACAATATTTATGTTGTTTACTTCATATATTATATGCCCGTTATATCGATCACATATGGCTCAACATATAAAAGATTTCAACCGATTTTGTTTTTTTAATGACGTCTTTTCTCAATACATGCACCATGGATACCATACATAATTCTGAGCCAATGCAAAAAACATCCAATGCACCAAATAAAAAGCATTCAGAACATGCATACACAACCTTCAAGAAATGTGTAATGCACTATTTCTCGCTGTCCCAACATCTCCACAAGTGAGGCTCTACCACACAAAGGCTCTATACCTGCTACTATGTCTCGCAACTGCTGTAACTCTCGGAAATCCTCCTAAGAGATTCTATTCAGCAAATCTTGCACAAGCGCCACAAAGTCTAGCAAAAAACCAACTGGGAGAAAACCGTTCAAAGGTTTTGCACAGAAAATCTGATGAAGAGATAGTGTTGTGGCTTGACCACGTAGTCGGATATGGGGTTGAAACCAACTGTGCTATACAAATTAGAGGCTGAAAATTTCGAAAATGGTGCTAATAATTGAATAAACCCTTCTCTTGCAAACTGAAGGCACATATGCTAATCCAATGAATTTGAATTGATGTAATACTAGATCAAAAGCTACGACTAAGTAAATTTGAATCAAGACTAGCATGGCTTCGCACACCTATAACTAGACGTAGGGATATACAAACTCGCGTGTGGATATCTGTGCTGGGAAATAGTTCGCATTATGAATATTATCATGGAGAATATCTCTGATGATGATAATTATGGAAAGCTTCGATTCGTTCTATCAGAGGGGTTCACCTTTCAACCGTTCTCTTTTCCATCCTGTTGGCGTATTGAGGGCAGAACACCAAACAAAATGGGAGGTAATGGGGGTATTACCAATGCGTATGGAGCAACGAAGGTTTGGAAATGCATATTGTTGGGAGAAACACCAAACGCGACATATTGAGAGGGATATGGAGGCCAACAGTGTGGAGAGAGTAGTGTATGGAGGCCAGCAACATGGAGAGAGCAACGTATTTGGACTATGTGAGAGGAGCATGGGAGGTTACAAAAATTGTCAGAAAAATGTAGGACAAACTGACGAACTTCTGAAGAAATGACAGAAGGGAGTTGCAAAGCAGGTGGAGGCAAAAATGGCGCTGGCCCTAATACCATGTTAGACCATGCAGTAACTCCTCAAAAACAATTCATCCATATTCATTCAGGTTGGTCTTTATTAAATACAGGAGGGAGAGACTGCTCACTTCATCTCTCGGTGGCTATTCATATTTCTTATTATTTATTTACGTCAGTTACACTTATTCACCCAATCCTGATGATTAGGTGTCAACAATTACAAATTCAATTTTCACTTGTAACCCAAAACTCAAAACTTTGAAATCTCCTCTCGTATATTATCTTCAACTTTGATACCATGTAGAAAATCTTGTAGATTCACAAGGTCATGCAATTTAGTAAAGCATGGGACAAGAATCTACTTCTACTTTCAACCAGCGGAAGCCAATAGATCGATTAAAATAATAAGAACAAGAAGAAGATAAATCAATGGCACATAACACAAGATGTATCTAGGGAAAGCCACTACTCAGAACCCCACTATTTGTATTGCATATATCAGAAATGTGAGTGAATATAAAAAGCTTGTTCTCACAAGAAAAATTCCACACAAGTATTCTCAAATATCTCATCTCACAAGCTAGCTCTTGGCCAACACTTAGCCAATTCTGCAACTCTCCAAGCCCCTAATCTGTTACATAATTCTTGGGATGAATAGTCCATATTTAAAGGAAATTCATGCTTCCAAAACTGTGCAATCCAAACATATGCTCAATATTTGATGCATACATGATATTTACGCTCCAGTAAATAATACCACTAATAGTATACTATCCCTACACTCTAGTCTCAACTGGGCCTTTCTCTGAGCTGACATGCATGAGTTTCTCATGAGGGAATCTTCAGGTAACTGGAGTAGTATTAGTGAATGCATTAGTGAACCAATTCACTCCTAGTCCTCTATTAGTTCCAAAAACAATTTCAAACTAACTTAATTGAACCTAACTCAATAAACTGAGTGATCTAATTTCCAACTCAATTTAAACTCATACTAGACCCCTAAAACTTAGGAAGAACATAGACATGACTACAAAAAGAATTCCAACTCGAAATTCCAAAGCTATTTAGGTTGATTAAACTTATTTAACTATTTACAAGTTTCTATGAGAATAGAATTCAATTTTAATTCTTAGTTTAATTCAAGGAAAGATTAAACTAGAATTCTTGTTTCCATTTCTCAACAAAGTCATCTCACGAGACCTTTTTTACTAGTGGACCCAGTTTGGCGAAATGAGGTTTGAAACCTTCCAGGAGCATTTTGAGGCATCAAATGACGTTTTTTGGGGAGTGAAACATTTCTGCCAAAGCACCATGTCTTTTCATATTATTCTATACATAGTGACCTTTCCAACAGCACAAGAAGCGCATCAATTGAAATCTCTATGCAAAAGTTATGCCACTTAGAAGTTGACCTTCTTGTTTTCACACCTATAGTTTTTGAGGATGTCGCGTCAACCCCCATTATTCATAGAAAAGGGGATAGCCACATGTTTTTGATGTAAAATAATCTAGCAGAGTCTATTTTGTAACTCTAGTAGGTTATCAGGATGTGTTATAACCGGGCCACTAGGAGGAAGAGGCAATCCATTCTTTCGAGAGAATTTTGTTCAATAGTTGAGAAAAGATATCTAGGAGAAATAGGAGGTAGAGCACACACAAAGGATTTGTGTACTATAGTAGCCCACGACCCACTGGCATTACTTCTTTATATCTATAGCCATATTTCCAAACAGGGAAAGAGAATGAAGCGACCTCACCTTACTGCTAGGTTTTCTCCCAAAAGGTTTGTCCAAAGAGGATATCTTGTGTCTTGTGTGTGTGCTTATTTTAGCATTCTCTACTTTTATTATTAATTTCCATTCACATGCATGCACTAATTACAGTTGAATCCAAAAATATTAAAGTTTACTAAACTATAATCGTGTAGAATTTTCAGAATTTTAATATAATATTATTAGATTTGTTGTGATGAACTGTCTAATGGAATATCCACAACAATTTATGGATCATTTGGTATCAATGAAATTTATTTAGGTATTTTTGGATATTTGTAGGGTATCTAGGTCTCTAGGGTCGAAAATCATAAAATGCTAATCATGGTCGATGAATCTCTAAACGAACCTTGTGATCCTGTAGAGGTGAGGTTTTTGCGTCTTAAACAACAAGTCACAGCTATAAAATACAATGTAAACCTCCTCATGGAATACCTAATTCATAAGCTGGGGATATTTGGGAAAGAGGGGGCTTTGAATGTATAGGAAAAAACAGAAGGCGGATCAGGAGATCGGGAAGACATGGAGAACAAGTCGAAGAAAGAAGCTAGAAAAGATCAACCTAGTTTGAGTTTCGTGAATCAATCCCTATTCAAAATGGAAGAAAAAATAAATACTAAGCTGTACCATGGTGAGATCAATGCTCTGAAGCTGAACCATTGGTTGCAACAAGTGGAATTGTATTTCAGTTTCCATCAGAATGAGGAACGGAAAAAGAGCTCATTTGTGCAACTAAAATTAGAGGGCCATAGACTGACTTGGTGGGAGAGCCACACAGAAACCTTGAGGTTCGATGGCGAACCTCCAGTGAATAAGTGGGAGGATTTCAAAACCCTCATTAAGTCATAGTTTTATCCCATTGGGTACATGAAGAACCAGTGGATCCGGTTGCATTACTTCAGGCAAAAGTCGAGCCAAAGCGTGTAGGAGTAGTACACCACATAATTCAAAAGCATGGTTATAATGCTAGGCATCTCTCCAAATAACCATATGTACTCTTCAAGTATTTGGGGGGTCTACACTGCCATCTGCGTGAGCAAGTGATGTTGTTCAAGCCCAAATCAGTGGATGAGGTTTGTGTACAGACACAGTACCTGGAGAACATAGGCTTGAAAAGAGCATAATCAAGTGGATGAAAGTAGAAGGAGCATTAGGAATATTCTAAGGAGGGGAATAGGAAGCAAAAAGGGGGAAGATATAAATATGACAACCACAACACATTACCACCAAGATCCTAGCAACCACTACAACCACTGCAACATTGATGGCCATACAGAGAAGTTTTGGAAGTTGCATCTAGAGCTAAACCAAATGAACAATAAAAAAGATAATAAGAAGAAGAATCTTATGACCATTGATTCGGGAAACCAAGTTGAAAGTAGCTCAGACGTGGATGAGAAGATTGTATGTAAATCAATATAGAAGGAGGCGAATCTGAGTAGATTCAACAATAGGAAGAGAGTGAAATGACCAAACTCTTCGATATAAAGATACAGGTCAAGAAGACAAAGATTGATTCTCTATTTGACTCAATATCGCAGACGAATCTCATTATAGCAGAGTTAGTCAGGAAGGTGGGGCTGAAATTTCATGATCATCCAAACTGATATCCACTGGGATGGGTAAATAAGGATGCAAATTTGAAGGTAACAAAACATTGCAAAATTAGATTTGCTATCGGTGTTTATTTTAGTGATGAAGTAGATCCGAAGAGTCCATACATGTACATGCATGACACAATATTCATGAGGAGAGCTAACTAGTATGGACTCATCAAGGATTGAAAATCATGCATCATCAATGCGCAAAAACGAAAGTTGAAAATTTCATTGGTAAGTGCCAACCAAGCCAAGAAATTGATGAGTTCCAACAAGAAGTATGTTTTATTGGTTTTAAGAGAAAACAATTCTGTAGAGGAGTCAATAAAAAGGAAGGCATCCCTCGAGGGGTGTACTAAGAAACAAAAGCAACAGTTGGAGGAATTCCTATAGGAATACAAGGATGTGTTTTTAGAGCCTAAAGGGTTACCAACTAAGAGATAATTGAAGCATGAGATCCAACTATTACCAAGATCGCCATTGCCAAATATTGGGTTGTACATGCATTATGTTATACAAACAAGTGAGGTGAAGAAATAGTTGCAATAGCTACTAGAATAGGGTGTCATTTGACCGAATACATAACCATGTGGGTCACCCATCACTATTGTGCCAAAGAAGGATGGGACTTGGAGGAGGTGTATAGATTAATGGGTGTTGAATAAAATGACGTTCAAGAATAGATACCCCTTTCCCAGGATAGACGATCTACTAGATCAGTTGTAGCAAGAAAAGTATTTCCCCAAGCTGGAATTGAAGTTTGGATATCGCCAGGTTCGAGTCAAAGAAGAAGATACATGGAATATCGCCTTCAAAACCACACAAGGCTTGTATGAGTGGTTAGTTATGCCATTTGACCAATGTAATGCGCGAGCTATGTTTATGAGATTAATGAATGATATACTGCACCCTTTTATATATTCATTTGTTATTGTCTATCTAGATGATATACTAGTATATAGTGCTACCTGGGAGGACCATATTTCACATTTGACACATGTTCTAGAAACATTGCAGAAGTAACAACTACTAGAAAATATCAAGAAGTGTGATTTTGTGCAGCAGTCTTTGGTGTATTTTTGGTACGTGATCGGTGGAGGAGAGTTGAAGATAGATCCTTCCAAGATGGAGGCCATCATGAAATGATTGGTTCCTACAAATTTTTATGAGGTCAGAAGTGTTATAGACATTTTTGGGCACTTCAAACCCAATCATAAATGTTCATAAAATGAGGGCTCCTAAGTCCGTAAAAGTGTTGCTTCACTGACTAAAGGAACAAGGTCAGCTGATTACATCATCTCCCAGAAGTTCTCCACTGAAAACTGCTCATAAATGGTCAAAACTGGACCATAATGAAAGCCCAGTGTAGAGGGTGCGATGCATATCACCTTCCCAGTGTACAAGGTGCGATACATACTAAATTTCTCCTCTGTAGGGTGCGATGGTCAGGAATGGACAAATGGCAGGGACAAAATGCGAGGTGGAAGATCATGGAATCTTCCAGAAGCTTCCCCTCTGACACTTGCCTCTCTGTTTTCGATCAGGGATGAGTAAGAGATCATCATTCTCCAAGTGGAAGCAGGAACTATCAGAGAGAGGACACTAATCAAGACCCCAGAAGATGACTCACTCCCTATAATCATCTATATATGGATCCCTCATCACAGAGATCTAAGGTTGAATTTTGTATTTTAGAGAAGTGTTGTTGGTTTTTTGGTGTATATTCATAGTGTGGGATGTCTAAGCTTTGCTTGAGGTGAAGAAGGCTTTCTAGCTGAGGATGATGTTGGGTCAAAACATAGGTTGTAATCCTCTTGCTACTTTTCATCTTAATAAAGCTATTCTAGTTTTCCTCCATATTCTTGTGTACTTGTTTATATATGGATTTGTATGGTTAACACACATCTGGTCCTGTGTTATTTATGAATATAGATCTTTGTTCTTTGATAGTAGTATGTTGCTATGATTCCACAAGTCCTCTTTGAAGCTGGGTAGATGAAGAAGAAGCAATGAAGCTCTATCAGGAAGGAGAGGAAATCAAGCGCAAGACTAAGGTTGGTCTTCTTGGTCCCCCTCTTGTCTATTTTCATGAAGGAAAACGAAAGTAGACTTTACTTGTTTGTTTCTAAGATAGCCACCCATCTTAGTGGGAATAGCAACATCCGAGTAGACACTATTCCCGGAAACAAGATGTTTCATTGGGGAAACACAGTATCTGAGGAAGTTCATAGCCTCAGTTTCAGTGGTAGCAACATCCCTCCATACCATAATAGAAAGTGGCAATAGATTCCAGTGGGGAAATTGTCAGTAGAAGGCTTTCAAGGAGCTAAAGAAGAAGATCAGTCAAATACCAGTTGTGGAATTACCAAACATGCAAAGGCCCTTTGAAGTGGAGACAGATTCAAGTTGGAATGTTATAGGAGTTGTCTTGATGCAAGGAGGAAGTCTTGCTACTACCTTTTTGAAGTATTTCATGGGGTAGTTCTTAACTACCTTACCTACAATAAGGAACTCTATGCCATGGTGCAAGTTTTGAATAAGTGAAAGAACTATCTGATGGGAAAGGTGGAACTAATGCACATAGATCACCCATTGTTACAGTACTTCTAGGCCCAAAGTAAGCTACAACATAGCGGGAATTACAAGTGGATGGGGTTTTTATAATAGTTTCATTTGGTAATCAAGTATATGAACAGAATCACAAACAAGTTGGCTGACATGATTTCAAGGACACCCACATCAAATATTACATCTTTCAAGACCCTTATGCACATGGAGCCATTCACCCATGATGAATACAGAGAGGCATATTCATAAGATGAGGACTTCAAGGAGTTGTATTAGCAGTTGCAGAGTTAGAGTCATGTACATGATGGTGACAACACCATTGACTAACATCTCCACGATGAGTTACTCTATAGGTTGGATAAGTTATGTGTTCCCAAAGATGACTGTTTGTAGCTTATTAGAGAGGATCACACCTCCAAGGTTGAAGGGAACTTTGGTGTCTGGAATACCATGGCTAACTTGCAGAGGTATGTGTATTGGCCCAAGATACAAGAGTAGGTAGTGAGGTTCATAAGAGGATGCATGGTTTGTTGTACCTACAAGCCTAACAATAGGAAATAGGGTCTATATCATCCCTTACCTATACCTACTCGTCCTTGGGAAAGCATTTCCATGGAATTTGTGGGAGGTTTATCAACAACCATGAAGGCACATGACTTACCTATTCGTGGTAGTCCACAGGTTCAACAAGATGTGTGTTCTAATGCTGTTATCAAAAGACCATCACTCGATAAGAGGAAACAAACTTGTTCTTTAGATAATTCTGGGTGCACTTTCAGATACCAAGGAGCATCATTTCAAACAGGGACACAAGATTTCTCAGTGCATTCTAGACTACATGGTAGGAGAATATGGACACAAAGTTGAAGAGATCTACAACATTCCATCCACAGACAAATGGGAAGATAGAAGTAGTCATTAGGACTTTTCTAAAGCTTCTAAGTGGATACAACCAGAAGCATCTAAAGACGTGGGATGAAAATTCAGTATACATACAACATTATTATAACAGAGAAGTCCACACTTATACATGAAAGTCCCCATTTGAGACTTGTTTTGGATATTTTCCACCTTAACCTTTGGATATTGCATATGGCCAGCAAGGAGAAGTGAGGGAATATCTTACAAGATATGGTTTGAGGGTTGAAAAAATTATAGAGAAGATCAGGCAAATCTATCTACAGGTATAGGAGACACTTCAAAAATCACAGGAGAAGTATAAGTCCAGGCATAATCAGTACAGAGCAGATAAATAATTCAAGGTGGGAGATACATTATGGCTACAGTTGAATAAGGAGAGGCTGCAAGGGTCTAGTAATAAAATCAAGGCTCTAAGGTATGGTCCCTTTGAGATACTGGGAAAGGTGTGTGATAATGCCTATCAACTCAGTTTACTACCGTATATGCACATTTAATCAATTGTGAATGTAGAGAATTTTAAATTCTATGAGCCTTCCATGATAGACCAAGAAGAGGAACAAGTCCTACCTTCTATGGAGGATTTGGCACCAGATGCTGAGGCAGAGTTGACAAAGGATACAATTTTGCAGAAGAGGTATAGAACTACAAGGCAAGGGATGCATGACCTTTATAAGATTGGGTTGAAGGGACAACTTCCATACAAAGCTAAATGGTACACTAGAGAGAAGGGGGAGGAAACATTTCCTCACCTCATTCAAAAAAATATTTTGGGGATGAAAAGCCTCCTAAAATGGGTAGGTATGATCTGAATCAGATCATTATATTGTTTTTCATCAATATCGATGCATTTAGAGTTTGAAACCTTCCGGGAGCATTTTGAGGCATAAAATGAAATTTGTTTGGGATTAAAACTTTTCCTCTTAAGTGTAACACATTTTCATGCTATTCTACACATAAAGACGTTTCCAACAACACAAGAAGCGCGTCAATCAGAGTTCATATGAAAATTTTATGCCACTCAAAATTTGACCTTCCTATTTTCACACCTATAGTTCCGAAGGATGCTGCGTCGTCCCCCATTATTCATGGAAAAGTGTAAAAGAATCTTGAAGAGTCTATTTTGTAACTCTGATGTAGTCAAAATTAACCACTAGTAGGCTATCAAGTTGTGTTATAACTAGGCCACTAGGAGGAAGAGGTATTCCATTCTTTCCAGATAATTTTGTTCCATAACCGAGAAAGGATAGCCATGTGAGATAGGAGGTAGGGGACGCAGAGAATATTTGTGCACTATAATAGCTCATGGGCCAAAGACATTATTTCTTTGTACTTGCATCCATACTTCCAGGCAGAGAAAGGGAGCGAAGCGACCTCACCTTCCAGCTAGATTTTCTCCCAAAAGTGTTTCCTAGAGAGCATATCTTGTGTCTTGTGCGTGTGTGTGCTTATTTTATCATTCTCTACTTTTTTGCATAATTTCCATTCGTATGCATCCACTAATTATAGTTAAATCCACAAATCTTAAAGTTTAATAAACTGTAATATTGTACAATTTACAATTTTTAATATAATATTACTAGATCTGGTGTGATGAACTATCCAGTGGAATATCCACAACAGTTTACGGATCAGACACATGTTCAAGTAAATACCCCATTTACTAAACCATTTGTTATTTTTCTGCATCCAATTCTTCTTTATTTTGTACAATATTCCATTGAGGACAACCTTAGGCCATCTGCTTCATAGCTTCCCTTGCTACCCATGCACTATTGCTGGATGACATGGTTAGATGGATGGTCGATTAGCTGAGAACTACTCCCCTTGCTACTCTGATTCTGGATGGCACGACGGGCTCTGGATGATTGTCAATCAGAGAGCCTCGTTGGATAGATGGGATTCATACAACATTATAGGAGATGCCCATTTTGATCACACTTGCTTTAATATGCTCACTTACAGCAAGTTGTATTACCTTACTGAAGTCTTTCTTAACTACCTGTCCACCTTAAGACCTGTAGCCTAATACCATGAATGCACTTATTGAGTCGGGACGACTGCTATTAACCCTTCTATTCTCCGGGCGGGATGGCATAACATAGCATGATACAACCCTTACCCCTTACTGAAGTGTTTACTTACTACCTGCTCACCTGAAGAGCTAGACATGTTGTTAGCACCACTTGGATCAATTAATTGCTTAGGCGGCATATGAGGGAGGCACTTCTTAGACCTTATCTTATCAGGTCCGGATGGAGAAACCGGCATGCATGGTTTTTAGATCTTTATCAAATACGCGCTTAGCAAAGGTTCTTTAGGATCGACCAGAACCATCCCTAATAGCATATTTCTAAAATGAATTAGATTCTTTCCACTCTGTGCATTTTGGTTTTTCTTCTTGAGCAACCCACCTTTTGTATTTACCAACCTCTATTTATCCCCTTACCCCACTTAGTTGTAGATGCCACACTGTGCCTTGAGTCATCTTCGTGGTAGCAACAAAGCAACACTATTTCTCTTGTCAAGGGTACGAAGACGAAATAGCCTCAACCCCTCCTATACGACGCCTTAGATAGATTACCAATGCAGCAGCTTAAAGAACACTTACTTAATGATTCTACTGAGTACTGCTATTACCTTCTAGGTGAATTCCAGGCAAGCCTTGGACTACTAATTAACATATCGCTCTCCATAATTGTTCAAGACTGCGCTGCCAGACACAGAGGCGGATGAAGTTAGAGATAAAGATGCAAAGGCAGCCGTTCTCGAGTCCGGGGCATCCCTTCTTTTTTGGTAGCTTGTTTGAGTCATATCGAGTCCAAGCTTCAGTTGATCTGGTTCAAGAAGCAGATCTGGTTGGATATCGAAATCGATACCTAGCAGCAGAGATAGAGACAGCTATAGCAACAAAGCAAGCACTAGAACCAATTGAAGTTTCTCCGCCTTCACCTGTTGATTCATTTTACCAAGCAGCATCTAAGCCCGGAGTAGGGAAAGGCATTTGACCAAGTTTCTCCCATTGGATTCTGTTGAAACATAACCTAGAAATAGAGCCATAGGCCAAGGTAAAGACAATGGTAAGAGCACCAATCGTAGGTGAATACGTACTTGGAACTAGATATGGAACCACGCGAAGGTCCGAATAAATAGTTCGGTAGGTTTACTTATGAATTCTGTCAATGTCGCTTGTCAATGCACTCGATTTCAGGTGTCGAAGCTTTCTTGGATGTTTTGGAACCGATGCACGATCTTTGATGCACCTGTTTTTCAAAGTTGCTGAGCCAATTTTAGTATAATGACATATATAATGCAAGCTTAGAATTCTTATCATATATTGATTTATCAATTGCCTGCCACATTCAAACCAGGCTAGAACTTTATATAGTTATAGTTCCCTTCGTCCTCCCATTGCTAAGGATGTAGCTATGACTATGCCTAGGACTAAGGAGGAAGCTATCCAGAAGGCACAATAGTATGATCTGCTCTATGCCCAATCTGGGTACCTTTACACCATTATTCTTGATGCCCCTTGCTCTCATCCTTTTGATGTGTAAACACCAGGGGAATCCCATGCTTCTGATCTCAATTTTTTTAAATATCTTATGACCCACACCATACAGTTTGCTTCGATATGGGCGGACCCATTTCACTTATCCATATATGTGGGCGGTAGTGACTCAGGACTTACCAACATCCACTAACCTAGCTATTCATACTCTTCAAATTTCATGATCCATGCAGTAGTAGGAGCTAGCACGCAAATGAGAATGGAAAAATATAGTTTTGTGTCTGGCCATGTTTCTACTTTCAAATACTTGCCTGTTAAGAATGTGGTCGAAAAGAGAAAATAAATGTGTGAACCTTAGCAATGATCTACTTTTGGGCTTTTGATTTCACTATATTTTCAGTATTTAAGATTAAGGTTTTTTTTCCTTATATTTATTTGTGTCAAGAAATTGGATAAATATAAACGTTCCAAAAGCGTAGTTTTAGTATGATTTTTTTTTGCAGTTTTTAGTATATTTTTTGTTGGAATCCTGTGAAAATAATTGTAGTGCTTTTTTTTTGTTGTTTAAACTAGTTTTTGGATTGCATATATGGATTTAGCACCTTCAGAAATCAATAAAGACACTTCGATGGTGAAAATTTACTTATCAGACTTGTGATTTCAATAAATCCTACCATATTCTAGACAAATTAAATCATAAAATAAACTAGAAAACTTCTTAAAAAAATCACATTCCAAAACTTTTCCTTTACCATAATTAATGAGAATGAGAATATGGCAAAGACATTATTAAGATTAAATGACATGCATCCGTATCCAAAGAAGATAAGTTTTGATATAAATATAAATTTTCCTTGATATTCTTTAACCATTGGAATCAGATTTTAATTGGTTTAGCTTATGGGATGATGTTGATGTTCATCTCTCCCATTTACTTCATTCAGTTTTTCTGAGTAGAAACATCATCATATTTATACAATAGGTAGACTTTATATTTATACATCATGATGAGCAGAAACATCATAGATATATGATATTTATATAAAATCTTCTGGTAAATATTAGAGTATTCGAATTTCTTTATCCACGAAGGTACATGGAAAGGTTTAAAAATGGAAAAAACCTTCACTCCACTAAGTCTTCCGTCAAATATTAAAGTCTTCCAATTTTTTTAGTAACATGGAAACTACTTGGTTTACGATAGGAAAGAAACAATTTTCAATGTCCCGGGGAAAGATGAGTTGATATGAAAGTTGATATCTTTTATTTTTCTTTTGATCCCTCGAAAATGCTCATAGGAGGTTATTTTCATAGATAATATAAACAAGAACCATAGGCAGCGGTAGTCCCTGACGTTAAATATTCACTAAAATGCTAAAAGCACATTGTTTATAATGTTTCCATAAAATTAATTCATTAAAAAAACTGCGGCTATAGCCAGTCTAATCACAAATGTTTATTTAAGAAAACTGCAGCTATAGCTAGTCCAATGAAAAATTTAAAATAAAACCAAAAAAAATCAAAATTATTTTCACTGTTATTTGGCCCTTTCCATTTTGGATATGCATAATTTTTTATTATGCATATACTCTATAATATTATATAAGAATTTTATTTAGATTCTGAAATAATTAAAAGACAAGTCTTAATTGAAAGACCTGCAGTGAGGTTAGGTTCGCAATAAAGTTTTCAGTTTTTCAGTAATTCCAAAGGTTCTCTAAAATGCACATCTATCTCAATTTCAAATAGCTTATATTTTACAATTATTGAGAACAAGCAAATAAACAATTGAATATAAATTATTAAAATAAATTGCATTCCTAAAAAGTTAAAGTACCGTATATAACTCTAATATTTTATAGAATTTTTTACACTTCGCAACATAAAAAATGTTACACAAGAGTTACAAGCCATTCCGTTTTACTCAAGTTAGAATGAACTATATGTACATTCTACTAAAATATAGATTTATATTAAATATAAACCAACTCAATAAATTAAACAAAGTTTAATAATGGTGTTTGTTGTCTATGCTTTCAAGACTCTTATTTCAATAACCTTTTGAAAGGGTAGATATCCCAGAAAATATACAGTTTAATATTTTGTGAAAATGCTCGAGGTCTAGTTGTATGAGATAACAACATGGTAGGCTTTCCACATGCAGCGTATGACAGACACATAACTACCATAACATACAAGGTGTCATATTTTAATTGTACATCATGTTTAAATTCTATTGATTTCCTTTTAACTATTGTAAAGAAATGGTATGTGCCAAATTCTAATATGGGAACCCCTACATTACACATGCATGACCATAATGTTAAACAGAACCAACAGGACCCACTCGCATGGATTACACTTACATGCCCACGAAAGCAAAGGAAATGGATAAGTGAAATATGTCCATGCATATCTGGTGGAATTGCTCTACCTGTGTAATCCATGGTGAAGGAATATTTCGGTAAAGAAGGTACCTTTCATGATGAGCAAGAACTTTTACACAACAATTTTTACACAATAGTAAGTATTTGCAGGGGTTGTCAAATCTTAGTACAAGAAGGCGTACAAGATCATTGCTATGGGATAAACAATAGGAAGTCATACATGAATGTTGTGATGGCATACAACTAATTTTCTTCTAAATCTATGTGAGAAAATGCAAAATTTCCACACAAAAGGCTTGGAATGATTGCAATATTTGTGCTAAGTTAATGGAGCATGGCTCACTTGTTTAACTTTACGACACTAGTTTTTTAAAAATTGAAAAATCCTGGAAAGTTGAGGATACAATGGCTTGGACCCTTCTAGATCATGTACATCTCAAAAGCTGGTGCAATGAGGTAGACTATATCGGATGGCTAGTTGATGAGAGGTTTGGTAAATAGTAGTTTGTTGAAGTTTTATTGGTATTTTGGGTAGATGTTCTTTTCTCTCTTCATTTGTCTTATTTTGAGTGTGATTTAGCTGCAATTTATTTTCCTATGACACGGTTAGTATGGAGATCAAACAAATGTAAAAAATTCCCATCCATACTTCTATGGGTCACCCCTACTTGTTGAGGCAATCCTCTTGTGAGAGACACAAAATTCATAAGGAAAGCAGTTTCATTTTCACATAAGGGAAGGAGATTCATTTTCACTTGTAAATTTGCCTCTTGTCATAAAATAGTTCTTGTGGAGTTTCATATGGAGCGAAGCCTTTGGCGCGGGAGGACGGTTTTGCTTAGATACCAACAGTTGCATTGCAATTTGAAAGTTCTCATTGAAACCCATCTTTATATCTGTGTTGGAAATCTTCTTTATATCCATCTGAGATATAACAATCAGATTGTAATCACTCATCACCAAGTTCGTAATCCCTTGCAAAAAATTGCAGAAAGTTGTGTTTTCTTGAACTCTCGTAAATGAATTCATGTTTAAGAAGCCTTTAGCATTCTGGCTCCATTAACTTATAGGCATATATTAAACACACAAGGTTTTCAATTTCCTAACTTCCACCAAGGATATGTTGCCCAAAGAGCTTGTAGCAATCATTCAGGAGGTTATCATTTTATTTTCCATTGCGCAATTCGACTTAAATTACAGGTAGGGAATGACAACCATCCATAGTCTAAACTTTGTCCAATTCAACTTAAAGTATAAGTAGGGAATGACAACCATCTATAGTCTAAACTTTGTCCAATTCAACTTACAATATAGGTAGGGAATGGCAACCATCTATATTCTAAACTTTTTCCATTGATTGGTAAGAATTCTTAACCTAACTATTGCAAAACGTGTAATATATCATGTTATGGTAGAGTTGCAATACTTGTAATATAATGCACTTATGTCATTTAGTGGAATATGCTCCCGTGGTTAGCATTCACAACTTGTAAAGAGTTGGCGAGGGGCTGTGAAAGTAGTAAAAACAATATATGTTATAAGTTATAACTCTTTTGGATAAAGCTCAAATACATGGCTTGGGGCAAGAAAAGAAAAGACAATTAACAGTATTGGTTACAACCTTTTACGCATAGATAACTAAGAAGATTATAGCCTTTCACCCTTGCTGGAGCCATCAGTAAGAAAAATCCTTCATCCATTCACTCGTGTGAGCGAGCTCACATAGACATCAGGCTTTAGGTTGAGTACTCAATGGACTATAGGTGCGTGAGAGTTAACGAAGTAGGAAAATGTATAAGATTCATATTTACCAGTCTCATAAACTCTAAGTAAGATCTAATTTGAAGGGAAAAAAAGGGGTGAAAGACAAATCCCTTAAAAATTTGTATATTGTTTGGTGTTTGCCTTTTTTATTGTATCAATGCATAATCATTGTTTTCCTTAGTTGTTGAGTTTACATATTTTTGCAATCATTTTTCCCTAGCAATTTGGTTTACATATTTTTGCAGTCCCTAGAATGAACATAAATTTTTTTCGTTTTTTTGCACAACAAAAAATGGTTAAAGCACTTAACAGTGAGTGAGTTTGGAAACTTAGTTCCAGAATGGTGAGGTATCTACCTTCATGCAATATGGTGGGGTAGAAGAAATATGCAACAGTTACTCCTGCTACTACTTGCTACTCTCCAAGAAAGAGAAGTCTTGGCCTATGTCATGAACAAAAAGGGGCATTAGAGAAAGGTAAATATAGTTACATTTGAAATTTGTATTCATACTTGTTGATTTTGTTTTAACAATAGTACAATTCACCACATAACAAAAAGGGGGCGATAGTCATATGAAATTTATATTCATATTTGTTGATTTTGTTTTAAGAATAGCAAAATTCACCACATACCTCGCTCCAATTTTGACTAGAGTTATGTAACCTTCATGACTTTCCTAGTATTACGGTATAACTTTGCTCAATATTATCCAGTTACAGGTTTCTCCTAAACTCATTACTCATTATTAAATGAGCATCGTCTTACTGACTGAAAGAACATTTGTTCTGGTCTTGGGGTGTACCATCCTCTGCAATATAAGGGCAGAAAGGACTTAGACACTGGATTTTAATAGATAAATACGAAACATGGTCATAGATAAATATGAAAGAAGGTGAAGTGGTGAAACGGTAGAGCATTATGTTGTATCAAAGAAAGGTGTGGTAGCAAGAGAACTCAAATAATATGGAAGTGACGACATGCCATAATACTGGGGCAGCAAAATTTTGTCAAAAATTTGTTCAAAGTGTGTTATAAGATATCTAATATCTCACATTTAATATTAGAAGAACAATGCTAGAATTACTTCTAGCATTAGTTCAATCATAAAAAATGTTAGTCTAAAGCTTTTGCTAAAAGACATAAATTTTTTCATGAAACGATGCAATTGCACAATAAGACTTCGAATTTCATAAACCAATAACCTCTCAAATAAATAGTATTTAAGTTTTAACTTTAATTAAAAGCTATTGAAACTTTGGTTTGAAAAATGGTGACAACTAAATTAATAAATGGTCAAAGATGGGTCAACGATCCAAGAAATCCCTATAGTCTCTACATCACCTAAGGCATGGACTAATAAGTAACAAAGTAATTGAAAAGTTACATAAATCCATTTATAATAAACACTATAATGAATTTTTTTAAAAAAAAAAATGAATTATAGATTTATTTTAAACTATTATGAGTAAGGTAACAATATTATATATATAATATAGATATGTATATATAATAATTAGAACTATTTTAATTATATATAGTTATAATATATATATATTTAAAATAATTGCTTTAAATATGATAGTGTAAATTTAAAGATGTCAATATATTCTAATGGTTGTTATTCACAATGCTAACTTTCTTACATATGTAAATCATATATTTAAACCATATTTAAATTAAAAATTTACAGAAGTTGATTATAAATTTACTATAACATTTGTGAATCGCCACCTATAAAAATTTAAAAGAAACAATAGAAGGATAAGAAAATGTTATAATCTAAAAATATGACAAGTAAATTAATATGTTAATTACGTCGATAGGCATTTCTTCTTGAAAATGGTTAGGCCAACCATTCGTATCCCTTTTTGCTTCTAGGTTGACATCTGTCCCTGTTGTCTCATACCATTCTGTGAATTGAGAATTCTGTGATGTCACTCGTCTCTCCTATTCGTATTTATCTCTTCGTTCACGACTGCATTTATTGGGCACCCTCGATCCTTGCCTCCATTCTCTTCAACTATCAGAGGTTGTCCCCTTCATATTGATATTCTGTGAAATCTTCCACCACTCTTCTCACTGTTGCTAGACAATAAACATGCATCAGTTTCAAAAGAACATTTCTTCAAATCCCCGTAGGGTGAGTTCAATTCTGGATGAGGTGCAAAGAATGGCTAGATGAGTGGAGATATTGGAGGAAAAACCATTTCTACAATTTAGGATTACCAGTCGAATTTGCAAGTCCTTGCTACTCATATCACAACTAAATTTGCAGTGCCTTGTTACCATATCGCTATGCTACCTTATGTCTATGTACCAACATATCACTCTTAGCGAAGAATGCAGCTGAGTTAAGCAATTTGAGAGGTGCCTGCAGGTAATCCATTTATGCACATATGTTTTTCACACTTTCTAAGATGTTCGATCCCTCACAAACCAATACAACTATGAAGTTTCAGATCAATGTTGACGACTTTAACTCAAGGACATCCAGCCAGGCAGGGATTGAATTCTCCTCTAAAACTCTACCGATTTATTACGTAACTTCAATCCATCATAAAATCAAAAACCCTACCACTTACCACTCACATTTCATCCCCGCAATGCCTTCGCTCAGTGTCCCTGTCATCCAGATTTCTGTCGTCATCATATGCTTCTGTCAATTGCCCACAAATGCATCCTAGAAGCACCAAATGACCCTCATTACGCCTATCACGTACGATTCCCAGGGAATCAAATTCATCATGGAGATGAGGCAGAGAACCCCTCTAAAAATCTTGCAATTAGTGCTAGCCATAGAGCAAGCCTTCATGTGGGTAAGATGTGCTAACAATGTATACAAGTCCTCTACTTATTTCCCTATCAACTACAGTGCACCATTATGCACGTCATATGAATATTCGACGTACATTACCTGCACTGACTTTGGTGCTTTCGACTGCAACAAACATAGATGCTCCATGTGAGAACTGGGCCTCAACCTCAGGCAGGACGTGGTGGTGCTTCTCAGTAGAAATAGTCATGAATTAGGTTGACCAGCCAAGTTCCCCTTCTTGCTCAAAATTCGGTTGTGGTGTGTTATCACTCAGGTTGTCCCTAGGCTCCTATTTAGGGATACGACTGAAGTAACCACAAACCAATCTTTGGATTGCAGGTTCTAGCCCACCTGCAATCAGAGAGGGCTCTCTCTTTATGATTCAACTTTGTTGATGATCTTAGGCTAGTTTTTGGCTCAGGGGTTTTTTGTTTGTGTTTGGATGGAAGGAAGAAATCTCAAACAAAGAGGCAAGGTAAGGTGTGATAAGTTTCAAACCATTGGGCATGGAGTCATGGATTAATGCTACTTGCTGTTGTGTTTTCTTGGTCACAAGAGGATTAAGGAGCGGGATAGCCACACATGATACAATTATCAATCTACCGAAAGGATGGAATGACGATCAGAGATGAAAGGCAAAGGAGAATCATTTCATCATACTGAACAAGAGGAGAAATGGATGAATGATTATCTAGTAGCAGCTAAGAATTCCTAAACTCTCATTCATATGTGAAAGAAACATCATAAACAAGATCATTTAAGTATACATGTTCATAACTATTTCTGATGAAAACATGAAAAAAACACAGAAATTGAGCTTAAGGTGTAGTTAAAGAAATCCTAAGCTATTCTTCTTTTCTACAAATTAGATAGCGGAACGGTGGTAAAGAAAACATGAAAATTAACAGAGTTGAGAAACACTTATTGAGTCATGTAGAGGCACAGGAATTCCGTAATCACTCCTCGGCCAATTAAACATCTCAAACAGTTTCAAAATCCATGCCTTCAGCAGTCTTTGATTATAGAAAATATGACAGTTACAGTGCGGGTCTCTGCTTGAAGAAAATGTCGAGATAAAGATTAAGCAATTTCCTCGACTCACTCACCAACCCCCCTCAACCTATCTTTCAGGGTGGTATATATAAGCAAAATATCGGAAGTGATTTATTACAATTGACCTAAACAGGTCTGCTGGAAAAGATTTTCTAAAATCTAAGTGTCACTGGAATTAAATGCAGGTAAGTCCTTTGGGCTGTCCTAGAGGCAACTAAATCAAAAAGAGTTCAATGTGACCCTTGGAGGATCGATGCGGTACTGCTGGAATGACTGTACTTCGGAATCTGTAGTTCTGATCTGGTGCGAGTTCAATGTAATAATTTATGATTAGAGGGTTTTAAGTGGCTTCGTCCTCCTTCTCTGACTTTGTTGGACGGTATTAAATGTTCACCTGCTTTGGACTGCTGTTAAGATCTTTCGCTGATACTCTTTGCCGCTACATTGATGATCTCTGCCGCCTGCTGAGACTCTTTGACATGCTTTTTCCGTGATGACTTGATCTGATACACTTTAATCTCTGTCACTGGTCCTTTCCTCTCTTTAAACCGAATTAATTTGGCAAAATCGGGCGATTTCGGGCTTTTTGGGCCCAAAACGGGCCAAGGAATCAAAAGATTCCCCAAAGATTCCCCGAAACGGCCTATTTCCTGTAGCGATGCGCGATTAGGGCTTCGCGCTAATCGCGCATCAAAAACTGTCTCTGTTTCTTGTTCCGGAGCTTCGAAGTGCGATTTTTCTTCCTGCGCGAATTTTCGGTTTCTTGGCTGCTGACGTTAGCATGACGTCAACAGTACGGCGGGTGACATCAGCCTGCTAACACCAGCAGTGGGTCCTTGGTACAGACGTTACATGGTGGGTTGCTCATACTTATAGGCGATGAGATGAATTTTTCCGATGCGATCGCAATATCGCGACGGCAGGGAACGGGAAGGTAGTTCAGTTGGACATGCGACGCTTGCGACGGCCAATCACCGATATCGCAATATCGCATTGGCAGGGAACGGATGGGGCATAGATTATGTGGTGAGAAAATTGCGATCTTGCGATGCGAGTTGGCGTTCTAGGATCTGCAGAGTGTTAAGGAAATTGGCAAGGGTCTATTGTGGTCGGAAGAAATGAGTAAGTGGGTCAGCAGGACGCTTGAGGCCTCGGAAGGGGTCCGATAACCTACAAGGGGTTTTATACTTTGGAAGGAGTCTATTGCATTAGAAGATGGTTTGAAGGGGCAAAATGAGGGCTCTTGCCAAGTTTCAAATAAACTGAGCAATTCCCGGGGGTACTTATGGTTATTTTCAACCAGGGGGAGGGATATTTACAAAGGGGATTACTTCATAGTTTTAGTAAGGGGACAGGGAAAATATAAGGAGTTAAATAATAATGTCAGCAGTTAATATGGAAATGATAAGAAAGCGCTAAGTTTCAGAAATATTAGGCTGCAACGGGGAATAGAACCTTATAGAGAAATATGGATCTCCTTGAGTAAAGCAGATCTTCACCCAAGCTAATGACATGAAAATGATGAAACTAAGAGATATCAAGCAAATCTTGACCCCTTTTGGGGAAATTAGTGAATGATTAGGGGAAGAGGAAGAAAGGAAGTTAGTTATGCCTAATTTGAGCTTCTTCACATGAACTGCCTGATGACTGTGACCTGGATGGATGTAACGCTTGAAAAATGTGGAGTTGATCACAAATCAACCTTCAGCAACCTCAAACTACCTACCCATCTTACTTTGCCTAACATTTTTTCTTCTTTTTGGTTCGGGTGCACTTAGACTTGCAGACCCAGCATTTCAATTTTTCTTTTTTTATGCTTTCCTATCTACAGACTACCCTTATTTCATCCGAGGGCCCAGATTAAGCTGTTGGGCTCCTTTGATTCTCTAACTATCTAAGAATCTGCCAAGATTAAGCTGTTTGGACAGATTTTCATTCTCTATATTCTAAAACAGGAAATTGAAACCTAGGGAGACCAAGATTAAGCTGTTTGGACCTCCCTTTAACTGAAAACTGTACCACACTAGAATAATTTCTCAAAATTTGGAAAGCAGTTAGATGAACTCTAAGTAGCTTTCTGCGCTTGGAGACTATTAAGCAAATATGGAGCATTGCAGCATGCAAAGTATGACATATTTGGTTTGTAAAAATGTCAATCATGAAATATGAGTAACCTGCTGCAGCAGGAGGCTAACAGTGGCTCCACTTGGGGATGGTTTCTCCTTGTGAGAAGCCAAGAACAACAGGTCAGATTGCCTTGTTTCCTTTGTTATTGCTCTGTTTTGAACATCTTCTTCTTGACTGTTGGATTGATTTGAACCTTTAGACTGGTAACAACTCTTTCCTTCACTTGTGTTGCTGTTATACTATAAAGCACTGCCCGCTTTCTTCTGTGTGCTTCAGCATTATGGATTCTTACAAAAACAAAACAAAACATCGGTATATACAAATATTCTATGTACAAAATAGAACACCGCCTGCTCTTTTATTCAAAGGGATCATTGTAGTGCTTTAGCATTCAGCCATTGACATGGCCTTCTTCAGTTGTGCTACCATCAGGAGATTTGAGAAAATAGGTATTATTGCCTTGCGCAGCGTTGATAATGTATGGACCTTTCCACAGAAAATTGAATTTTGCGTGTTTTCCCTTGTCTTCTCTTCGTGAATCCCATCTTAGAACTTTGCTGCCCACCCAGAAATCCTCTTCTTTGGCCTTCTTATCGAACATCTTCTATATTTTTTCTTGTAGCATTTGAGCTCTGTTGAAGACTTGTTCTCTGGTTTGCTGAAGGTGAATAGTTTGATTAACTCTTCTCTGCATGTCATTTGGTTCAGCCTGAATTTCTTGTAACAATTTAACGGTAGGTATGCCCAGAGATGAAGGGAACTTGTCTTCCATGCCATATACAAGTTCATAAGGGATCATCCCAATGAATTTCTTGGTGGAAATTCTGTCTGCCCACAGAGCATTTGTGAGCTTCTTGTGCCAGTTCTTTTTGTTTTCTTCCAGCAACTTCTTTATGATATTGATGAGGCTTTTGTTGGACGATTCGGCCAAGTCATTACCTTGAGGGTAGCAAGTTGTGGAGGGGCCTAAGGTGATGTGGTATTTATGGAAAAAGTTGATGATTTTTTTGGATTTGAAAGCAGCGGCGTTGTCAGTGATGATTTTCTCACAGCAGCCGAATTTGGAAAGGATATTGCTCTCAAGGAATTGGATAATGGTGGAGTCATTGGCTTGCCTATATGGGATGAATCAATCCACTTAGTGAAATAGTCAGTGGCTGTAAAAATCCACTTGTGTTGGCCTGAGGAAGAGGGATGAATTTCTCCAATGAAGTCAAGACCCCATTGTTGAAAAGGTTTCTCGATTGAAATGGGCTTAAGGGGCAAGGCTAGTAACTTTCTTTTTCCTTCAAAGATTTGGCATTTGTGGTATGAGACATCAAACTTCTTTACATCTGCAAAATAAAGAGGGCTAGTAATAACCAGCCCGTAAGATCTTGTCAGCTGTGGATTTCCAATATAAGTGTCCTCCACAGTCCCTTGCATGGAATTCTTTCATGATGCTGTTAGTTTCATTTATAGTTAAATATTTAAGCAAAATACCTTCATGATTTTTCCAAAATAAACCACCATCTATGACATAGAATTTTGATGATTTCATCCTTAAAAATCTTTTCTTGGTTCTGGACAATCCTGGGGGAGCACACAGGTTTAACAATACAAAGAAAATATCAGCGTACCATGGAGACTGTATGAAGGTTTCACTGATCTGTGGAGTCGCCAGCTCCGGTTCATTGTCTAGCTGATTAATGTCTAATGCTTGGAAGTTTGTTTCGGTCATTAGTTTGGATAACCCTTGTCCTTTTATGAGCTTGGTGGGTTTTATTTCAATGTCGTATTCAAGGATGCTGGAAATCCACTTGCCTCTTCTGCCTTCCAGTCCCTCTTGGGTTAGTATATCCTTTACAACAGCATTAGGGACATAGGCAATCACATGGGAGTATAGGATGTAAATTCTGAAATGTTTGATGGCTTTGACTAGGGCATAGGCCTGCTTTTCCCTTATTTGATATTTCAAGGGCGCGTCTCTCAAGGCTCGGCTGAAGAAAGAAATTGGATTTTCGTTGCCCTGATCATGTTTCTGCAGAAGGACAGCAGCTATAGTGTATTCAGATGCGAAGGAAAAAATGATAAAATCTCTGTCGAATTGAGGACTCGTGAGGACAGGTGTTTGAGTTAGGGCAGTTTTTATACTCTCAAAAGCCTGCTTGGCTTCAAGATACCATTTTACCTTGGCATCCTTCTTCAGCATGTTGCTCAGTAGCCTTATTAGCTCGGCTAGATTTGGGATAAATCTCCTCAGGAAATTGATTTTTCCGAGGAAAGCTTGCAGTTCTTTTATGTTTCTAGGATAAGGGATTTGAAGGATAGCTTGAATTCTTTCCGGGTCAGTTCTAATCCCATCTTTTGATATTATATGCCCTAAAAGTTTGCCTTCCTCCAGGGAAAATAGGGACCTCTTAGGATTCAAGGAAATGCCGTATTTCCTACATGTCATGAAAATTTTCCTTAAGTGCTTAAGGTGCTCTTGGTCAGATTTGGAGAATGGGGTCAGGTCATCAAGGTAAACTACGAGGAAATCATGTATCTCCTTAGCAAATGCAATATCCATTGCCCTTTGAAAGGCAGTACTGGCATTTTTTAGCCCAAAAGGAATTTTAACGTACTTGAATGTTCCCGAGGGTGTGGTGAAAGTTGTCTTGTCCTGGTCATCCGGGTGAACAAGGATTTGGTTAAATCCTTAAAATCCATCTAGTAGAGAAATTCTAGAGGAACCCACTACTCTTTGCAAGATATGATCCATTTTTGGTAACGGGTAGTGGTCTTTTAGAAAGACCTGGTTTAAATTTCTCAAGCCTACACACAGTCTTATCTCTCCTATTTTCTTCCTGGTAGGAACTAAGTTAGACACCCATTCAGAGAATCTGATGGGTGAAATGATACTTGCTTCAAACATTCTCTTTATTTCTTTTTTAATCAAGGGGAGAAGCATGGGGTTGATTCTTCTGAGTTTATGTTTGAACGGTTTTTGATTTGGTTTTAAGGGAATGGTGTGTTGGATTACTGAAGTGTCATAGGACTTCAAGTCCTCGTAACTCTAGGCAAATACATCTTGGAATTCTTTGAACAACCATATTTCGATTTTTGGTCGGGAGGCAGGTTTTTGGACAATTTAATCATTCTGGGATGTTCTGCTGTTCCTATGTTGTGTTCGTCTATGGCAGCATTCAAAGGTTCCATCTTCATATTTCTGGGCACATCGTTGTCATCAAACATGTCTTCCAATGGAGTAAGGCCGGCAGGTAGAATATTACTTTTCAGATCAATAAACTCATCCTCTATCTTGGTTGTTTTCTCTGAACAAATTTTTTTCAGTCGTCCTATGTTTGTATTGTTGAAAACAGTTGGGCTAAGGATTTGCTTAGCTGTTGCAGCTGTTATAGTCAGGTGGTTTTCTTCTGCTACCTGTTGTGATTCGGCCATCGCATCCATGTCAATGTTTGTGTTGGAAAATTCGTCCTCCAGAGTTAAGAAACTGTTGATCTGGGCATCACTTTGAAATACCTACCAATCCTTGACATTGTTGGGGACCGAAGGTCTGGGTTTTATTTCAGCAGTGAAATGGTGATTTGGTTCGAAGGGAAGCTTGCATGTGCTAGAAAAGGTTGCTAGACTATGGGTGTGAATATTGTGAACTCGTGCAATTTTGGCCAGCTTAAATTCACTGAAGGCGTTGAGTAGTTCGGTGGCAGCAACTCTATCAGCTCTCATTCTGCTGTCATTAGCAACAAAGTTACCCTTTATTTATTGTATAATCAAGTCTGAATCACCTAGGATGGAGACTGTAGTAGCTTCTAGGGTTTTGAGAAACTTCAGGCCTAAGAGAAGGGCTTCATACTCCGCCATATTGTTTGTACATCTGAAATTGAGTCTATGGGCATGGCCTTGTGCGTGATTATCATGAGTATTGTAAATCCATACTCCAGCCCCTGCTCCTAACTTGTTAACTGAACCATCAAACTCCAAATACCATGTGACTTCTTGTTTCGGTTTTGTATTGAGAGTTTCAGTTGTTTGAGGACCAGGCAGACTGGTAATTTTTGTTTCGAGACTTTCTTCTTGCTGTGTGTTGGTTGCCTTAGCTGTTGAGACAATTTCATGGCTATTGACAACCGATTCCTCATTGACGTTCGTTCCTTGCTCCAAAGATAACGGCTTATCATCAGTTGGAGGGCTGGTGTTATCATTGAATAAAACAAAAGAATCCATATCAGAATGGATTGAGTATATTGGAAAATTTTGGGGTTTTTCCTCACTTCTTACCACATACTTCATTAATGTTTCTCTATATAGTCTCTTTGGTTGCCCAAAGACAGATATAGTAGCATAAGAGAGGTCGAGTTGTAGGGATCCTTGCAATTTTTCTCCCCACGATCTGGATAGAAGCATACCATACTTTGTAGGGATGTCAGCAACTACTACGTCCATCAATATTGTCTTGTTGGGAATTGGACTAGAGAGACACAAAGGTCTTTGGTCAAGCCTAAACATTTGACCTGACTTGAATCAAAGGAATATAGATCTTTGTACGACCTTGTGACATCGAGGTTCAACCTTTCCATTACAGCTTTGGGCATAAGGTTGTGTGAGGCGCCTGAGTCAAACATAGCATTATGCAGTATTTTGTCATGTATGTGTAGGCTGACATAAAAAGGTGGAACAGGTCCATATGTTGCTTTTCCGTCAACTTCTGGACCGAACAGTAGTTCAGGGGTATCGTCTAAAACGTTTACATCATCCCTTACTTCTGGTAATTGAAGAGACCTTTGAATTTACTATATGTATACATCATGTTTGGCAAGTTCCGAGAGGGGAATGGAAATCTTGAGTTTTCCAATCTCTGCTTCTAAACTAAAAGGTTTTTCCAATGAGTTTTTGGCGTTGACCATGGTGAATTTCTCTTTTTCGGGCATATTCTCTATGTTTTCTTTTGGAATGTCAGTGTCACGGTGTATGACCGTTTGTGGTATCTCTGTTTTGGGAAGATTTTTGGGAATGCTATTCAGAACTTCTTTTGGGGAGGAGGGAGGTAGAGGCTCATCAATACGAGAGTGTGTGCCTGTTACATCCTCCACAGGAACCTTGTGAGGTTTTGGGACCGAGCTGTCAGTTGGTTGATTGTTGGTAATCTTTGCTTTAATCTTGTTGAGATGTTTGCTATCTTTTATTTTGCTGGGTGGGGGAATATCAATGGTCCTTGTTCTTAATTTGTATTGCTTGTCTACCTCGTATACAGCAGTATCATATCCTTGTTTAAAGTCAAAGGACTCTCCCGACTTGGTGTGAAATTGTTTTGCATCAAGGTATGGTCGGTCTTCTTCCGTGAGGAAGAATGGCTGTTCGTTTTCTAAATCTATCAGGTTCATATGCGTTCCATCTATGGGCTCAGCGGATGTAGATGCCTCCGCATAGTTTTCTTGAAAAGGAGCCCTAATATCATGCTCAGGGCTGGCCCTTCCAACGTTCGTGTTTTGGGTTTTTCTGAAGTTTGGGTTCCTCATGGCATTGGGCTGTTGACCCTCCCATGAAGTTTTTCTCTCAACATTGTCCACTCTATCTCCCAGCTTGTGGATGCCATTGATGATAGCATCTAGCTTCTGATCGAAGGTTGCGGGTTCTTCTTTGAAAGTGGTTCTTCTCTCAGTTCTAGTTCTGTTTCTTTTAGCAATTAGATTTGCTTCCACACTCACTGCAGCATCTTGCATTTATGCAAGGCTTTAAGGGGCTCTTTCCCTTAATTGATATGCCATCTCGGCATCAAAGCCATCCGGGAATTTGTATAAAGCGAGGTCAGGTGGAGGTCTTAAATTTTGTGGTATTGCATTGTAAACATTGTTAAATCTGGCACAGTAATCCATAACAACTTCCCCAGGTCCTCTTTTGATAGTATCATACTCGGACAGTATGTGCAGGGGGTCTTTCTTTTTCTCCCATATGTTAATGAATGCCTGGTATAAGGCTTCAGGGTTTACTATAGAATTGGGTGGAGGTGCCCTAAACCAGGTTCTGACATCACCGGTCAAACTTTGGACAAAAATCTTCATTCTTACACTCTCATCGTCAATCTCATAACTCTCGAAATAATCCTGCATTTTCTTTGTATGCTGTTGGGCGGTGCAGGAGGTTGCGCCATCAAAATAGGTGATTTTTGATTGGTAGTCCTGAGGCATAGGCCTGAGATTAGGAGGCAATTGTAAGGTTGCATATCTAGCCATGATGATGGGGATAAGCGGAACTACTAAAGCAGTGGGGAGAACAAGAACAACCGGGGTAGAGGGAGTAGTTGTGGTAGTAGGAGTATGGGATGGAGGTGTAGAGGAGCTGCTTGGAGAACGAGGTGATGAACTAGGGGAACTTGGGGTTGACCGAAATAAAACGTTGATAGGGGTTGGGACACTGCTTGGCTGAACTGCTTCAGGACTCGCAGCAGCTTGGTCTTCTTTTTGCTTTTGCTTTCTAATGATCTTAGGAATCAAATTCAGATTTTTAACAACAGCTGGGCTATTTGGATCAGGATTTGATCGTGTATTACGCGTGTGTTTCTTAGGAGCCAGCTTCTAATCTAATTTTTGGGAAATTGTCTGAAAGACGCAACAACACAGGTCAACCGAGACTTTCACAAGTCGGTTTCTTCCTCTGTGGGGCTGCAGACTGGTTTAATGAATTTATCTAACGAGGTCCCCAGTGGAGTCGTCATTATGTTATCACTCAGGTTGTCCCTAGGCTCCTATTTAGGGATACGGCCGAGGTAACCACAAACCAATCTTTGGGTTGCAGGTTCTAGCCCACCTGCAATCAGAGAGGACTCTCTCTTTATGATTCAACTTTGTTGATGATCTTAGGCTAGTTTTTGGCTTAGGGGTTTTTTGTTTGTGTTTGGATGGAAGGGAGAAATCTCAAACAAAGAGGCAAGGTAAGGTGTGATAAGTTTCAAACCATTGGGCATGGAGTCATGGATTAATGCTACTTGTTGTTGTGTTTTCTTGGTCACAAGAGGATTAAGGAGCGGGATAGCCACACATGTTACAATTATCAATCTACCAAAAGGATGGAATGACGATCAGAGATGAAAGGCAAAGGAGAATCATTTCATCATACTAAACAAGAGGAGAAATGGATGAATGATTATCTAGGAGCAGCTAAGAATTCCTAAACTCTCATTCATATGTGAAAGAAACAGCGTAAACAAGATCATTTAAGTATACATGTTCATAACTATTTCTGATGAAAACATGAAAAAAACGTAGAAATTGAGCTTAAGGTGTAGTTAAACAAATCCTAAGCTATTCTTCTTTTCTGCGAATTAGATAGCGGAACGGTGGTAAACAAAACATGAAAATTAACAGAGTTGAGAAACACTTATTGGGTCATGTAGAGGCACAAGAATTCCGTAATCACTCCTTGGCCAATTAAACATATAAAACAGTTTCGAAATCCATGCCTTCAGCATTCTTTGATTATAGAAAATATGACAGTTACAGTGCGGGTCTCTGCTTGAAGAAAATGTTGAGATAAAGATTAAGCAATTTCCTCGACTCACTCACCAACCCCCCTCAACCTACCTTTCAGGGTGGTATATATAAGCAAAATATCGGAAGTGATTTATTACAATTGACCTAAACAGGTCTGCTGGAAAAGCTTTTCTAAAATCTAAGTGTCGCTGGAATTAAATGCAGGTAAGTCCTTTGGGCTGTGCTAGAGGCAACTGAATCAAAAAGACCGCAATGTGACCCTTGGAGGATCGATGCGGTACTGCTGGAATGAATATACTTCAGGATCTGTAGTTCTGATCTGGTGCGAGTTCAATGTAATAATTTATGATTAGAGGGTTTTAAGTGGATTCGCCCTCTTTCTCTGACTTTGTTGGACAGTATTAAATGTTCACCTGCTTTGGACTACTGTTAAGATCTTTCGCTGATACTCTTTGCCGCTACATTGATGATCTCCGCCGCCTGCTGATACTCTTTGACATGCTTTTTCCCTGATGATTTGATCTGATACACTTTAATCTTTGTCACTGGTCCTTTCCTGTCTTTAAACCGGATTAATTTGGCAAAATCAGGTGATTTCGGGCTTTTTTGGCGCAAAACGGGCCAAGGAATCAAAAGATTCCCCAAAGATTCCTCGAAACAGCCTATTTCTCGTAGGCATCGAAAACTCCCTCTGTTTCTTGTTCCGGAGCTCCGAAGTGCGATTTTTCTTCCTGCGCGAATTTTCGGTTTCTTGGCTGCTGACGTCAGCATGACATCAGCAGTACGGCGGGTGACATTAGCCTGCTGATGTCAGCAGTGGGTCTCTGGTACAAACGTGACATGGTGGGGTGCTCATACTTGTAGGCGATGAGATGAATTTTTTCGATGCGATCGCAATATCGCATCGGCGGGGAACGGGAAGGTAGTTCAGTTGGACATGCGACGCTTGCGACGACCGATTGCCGATATCGCAATATCGCATCGGCGGGGAACGGATGGGGCATAGATTATATGGTGAGAACGTTGCGATCTTTCGATGCGAGCTGGAATTCTAGGACCTGCGAAGTGTTAAGGAAATCGGCAAGGGTCTATTGTGGTTGGAAGAAATGAGTAAGTGGGTCAGCAGGACGCTTGAGGCCTCGGAAGGGGTCCGATAACCTACAAGGGGTTTTATACTTTGGAAGGAGTCCATCGTATTTAGAAGATGGTTTGAAGGGGCAGCATGAGGGCTCTTGCTAAGTTTCAGATAAACTGAGCAATTCCCGGGGGTACTTATGGTTATTTTTCAACCAGGGGGAGGGATATTTACATAGGGGGATTATTTACATAGTTTTAGTACGGGGACAAGGAAAATATAAGGAGTTAAATAATAATGTCAGTGGTTAATATGGAGATGGTAAGAAAGCGCTAAGTTTCAGAAATCTTAGGCTACAATGGGGGAATATAATCTTATAGAGGGGATATGGAATTTCTTTGAGTACAACAGATCTTCACCCAAGCTAATGATATGAAAATAGTGGAACTAAGAGGTATCAAGCAGATCTTGACCTCTTTTGGTGAAATTAGTCAATGATTTGGGGGAGATGGAGAAAGGAAGTTAGTTATGCCTGTTTTTGAGTCTCACCTAGAATTGCCTGGTGATTGTGTCCTGAGTAGAGATGACACCTGAAAACCTGGAACTGATCAGTGATCAGAATTCTGCAACCTCAGCTACCTACCCAACCTACTTACCTAACATTTTTTCTTCTTTTGGTTTGGGTGCACTTAGACTTGCAAACCCATCATTTCAATT